>CM076579.1:1607871742-1608132015 GCA_034641835.2 Pinus albicaulis
AACTAATGCTCTAAACTATTTGAAAACTGTGAATACATCAGACTTCTTCTTTAACATGTAGACCCACACTTTTCTAAAGAAATCATCAATAAAAGATACAAAATATGACGATCCTCCATATGAGGTTCTATGAGATGGACCCCAAACATCAGAATGGATATAATCAAGGATTCCCTTACTAGTATGTTTCCCAGTTTTAAACTTTTGTTTGCTTTGTTTCCCATATAGACAATGTTTGCATAAATCTAACTTAGAATATTTTAAACCAGGAAGTAACTTACGATCAGATAAAAATTTTAATCCTCTTTCGCTCATATGGCCCAACCTTTGATGCCATAAACGAATAGAATTACTGTCATTTTCAGATACTGTAGAAGCATGATCTGACTCCGTTCTTCCTTCTAACTTAAAAATATTTCCAACCTTCTTTGCTTTCATTACTAGTAAAATTCCTTTATAAACTTTCATTACTCCACCTCGAATAAAGCTTTTATATCCATTAGTGTCTAGTACTCCTAGTGAAATGAGGTTTTTTCTTAGTTCAGGTACGTGTCTTACATCAGTTAGAATTTTATTTGTCCCATCAAACATTTTAATCTGGACGCTTACAATTCCCACAATATTACACGAGACATCATTTCCCATGTAAACAACTGTATCATTGATTGATTTATAAGTTTTAAACCACTCTTTATGAATGCACATGTGATTTGACGATCCAGAATCTAACAGCCAATGTTGATCATGATTAGAAAAACTAACTGATAACACTTCATCACTCATACCTGAAATGGATGACGAACCTGTATCTGTCGTGTTTTCTTCTTTCTTTTCTTTCGAAGAGTCTCCTTTGGATGTTTGTTGTCTCTTCCAACAGTCCTTCTTCAAATGTCCCGATTTGCCACAAAACCGGCACTTTACCTTACTCTTCTTCCCTTTCGATTTTGAACGCGAGTTGTTGTGCTTACTGAAGCATCTTTCTTTAGAACGGCCTCTGACCATCATTGCTTTTGATGTAGAGGTTTCTAAATTTGACCTCTTCCTTTTTTGTTCAGACAACAAAGCTCCAACAACATCATCAAATTCAAGGGTTTCTGATGAACTAAGACTTATAGAAGTAACAAAATGATCCCATGACTCGGGCAACGAGCATAATAAAGTTACAGCTTTATCTTCTTATTCAAATTTTACTTCTATACTTTCTAATTGCACCAGGAGAGTATTAAAGGTATTCAGATCATCAGTTATCTTTGTACCTTCCTTCATGCGCAAGCTGTACAACTGTCGCTTCAGAAGAATCCTATTGGTTAAGGATTTTGTCATGTACAACTTTTCAAGCTTTTTCCACAAACCAGCATCAGTTTTCTCTGACATGATGTTAAGCAAAACATCATCCGCCAAACACAGTCGAATGCCACTCAGTGCTCTTTCATCCAAGTCACTCCATTCATTATCTGTCATGGTGTAAGGCTGTTTTGCTTTTCCCAACAGTGCCTTCGCCATGCCTTGTTGCATGAGTAGATCATACATCTTCACTTTCCAGATCTCGAAGTTGTTTTTGCCATTGAACTTCTCGATCTGTTTTTAAAAATCTCATTTTTCAAGTTCACAAAACTCAAAAACAGTACTAACCTTTGTTTTTCAATATAACCGATATTACTTTAAAAAACCACTCAAATCGATATATACAAATCGATTTTAAAACCTTCAAATCGATTTTAAAAAAAAAACTTCAAAACAATATAGTTGTCACCTTTTAAATAAATCGACTTTTTAAATAAATCAATATGAGTTAAATAAAAAAGACTCCTTGACTATGGCAGTGTTTCACTAATCGATAGGTTGGCTTTCATAAATCGATTTAAACAAAGGCATTGAAATCGATATATAAATCACTTTATGACCGTTGAACCAAACCTGTTTACTATAAAGGCCAGACGTTATGATATTCTCCAATGATCAGCAACATAAAAAATTTCACAGCGGCTCACGGTCCATGGTAAAAAACAAACAGTGCACGTTGAACCAGGCTCTGCAGTCCACGGTCAACGGCTGTCACGGCATCAGACTTGCCTCATGGACACACGCAGCAATAGATCTGCTCTTCGCTCCACCGCAGCAAACCCGGCTTCTTGGCCTTCTCAGTCGCACACAGCAACCACGCAGAATCGACTACGACCATCCCACATCAACTTTGAATTGAGTCAACACAGCAATCAGAGATACAACCCTCACCTCACGTGTTGTGGCTCCAAACCGGCTCTTCATTTACCATACAACCAAGTCCACGGCACTAAATGCTAGCCCTCACACGTTTTTCACCGTCGGCTCCTTCAAAACCGCGCTCACGGCTCTATATTCACAGCTTCTGCAATCGGTCTCATGTTCCTACAAACACACGTAGCATACCCAAGTCACAACAGCCTATACCAGGCAATGGCTCTTCCACACAGATGGCAGACAGCAAGTTTGCTCACGGTCTTCCAATGCTTTGAAATGGTTCACGGCAAGCATAAAAGTCCACAGCTCTCTGTGCAGCACTCTCACCAACGACTCTTTCTCTAATACCAATTGTTGGAGCAAAAAAACACAGCGGAAACTAAATAAAAACAGACGCACAACATTCAACCATGAAAGACAGAGATTTTAACATGGTTCACCCAACCAATTTGGGCTACGTCCACCAAATAGGGCATCAGCAATCTCATTCATCATCTAGAGAAATATAATAGCAGAGTTTCTCATCTGCTCATCTCTTCCACTCACCTCACATTCCTCATCATGCTCATTTGCCTCTACGGGCTTACATTTTATAGCTGGGAGTAGAAACTGAATCATAAATTCACTCACAACAAATATAGGATGCATTAACTCCACATCAGGATTACATAGAGTCAATTTAGCAACAAATCCTATTGTTGTCACATTCATGAGATTTTCTCCAAAAATAATTTAAAATAAATCTCAACAAAAATAAGGAAAAGAGTGAAAACCTCGGGAGTTCAATGGCTCAACTTTGTGAGGAGGTCACCCTCATCAATTTTTTTCTTTCCTCTCTTCCAGTGTATTTGGGAGCTATATTTATGGCCCATTAGAATATCAATCAACAAATAGGAAAGATAATTCATAAATTCTTATGGCATGGGGGCAAATGTAATGATCACAAATTTCATCTTGTCAATTGGAACTTGGTCAAACAACCAAAGAGTTTGGGCAGAGTCGCAATCAAGGATCCCGAAGTTATGAATTTGGCCCTAGGGGCCAAATTGGTGTGGAGACTTCTTTCAAAATCCAATGAATGGTGGAAAAAGGCTTTCATCAGAAATTATTTTCACAAAATTTTTTTGACTAAGCCAAAAGCAAAATAATGGGAAGGGAAAGGTTAAAAAATTTGGAGGTTGTAAAGCTTCGTCTCCTTTGATTATGGGAAATATGGGTTGGCAACCCAGAAATGGGAAACATACTCATGTCTAGAAATATCACTTCCCCATTTTTTCTTGTCATGGCTTTGCCGACCTCTCTTCATGGATGACAGACCATGGTTACAACCTCATTGCTGAGATTTATTGTTGGGATGAGCAAGGTTTGTGGAGTGCTTGGTTGCATTTAGACTTGCCTATCCATTTTCATAATTCTTGGAAATCTATGATCAGTCTCTTAAAAGGATTTGCACCAATTATTACAAGAAACTAGATAGTCAGGTATGATTGGGAGGAAAGAAAAGGAATTACACAATTAAATAAGGTTATGCACTCCTCAGTAAGAACCCATCACCCCCCCCCCCCCCCCCCAATCTCAAATTTGGGGGAATATTTGGAATTGGGATGGGCTACAAAAGTTTAACATATTTTGCTGGGAACTCGTGAATGAAAAGATACAAGATAAAACATAAGGAAAAAGAAAATTTATTGTCCCTCCCACTGTGTAATTTTTGGTAAAGATGAAGAATCCATTAAGCACCTCTTTTTTCATTGTGCTTTCACTTCAGAGACTTGGAAGTTTGCCTTAGCACCTCTGGTCTAATTTCCTCCCATTGCTGTGGAGTGGAACGAGATGTTTATATATTGGAAGCATAAATTTCCCTATTGCAATAATTCCCTACTAATGTGATGCTAGATGGAAATTCCATAATAAAATTGCTGGTCGATTTGGCTATGTCGAAATCATGTGAATTTTCAAGATAATTATTGTGTGCCAGGATTTGCATCTACCAAACGAATGCCGCTTCTCTTCGAAGTGATTTCATCCAGTGGTTTGACACGTCAAAATTAGAAGCTCTGACTAGTAGTGAAAAAGAGTGGCTCAAGATATCTTGCACTAATCAAATTGCTATCAGGTCAAATCCTCATCAGGTTCCTTCTTTCTGTATAAGGCTATCTGGGGTGGAATTTGAAGAATGGAAAAGGAATATATGTCAGGTTCAACTATACTTTAACGATGCTTCAAAAGGTAACACTAGGGAGGATGGAGTAGGAGGGTTTTTATTAAACCTCGAAGAAAATACTGAAACAAAGTTTGCACGGGGACTCAACTTATCCACGAACAACCAAGATAAAGCATTATTGCTCTGGAAAGGATTGAAAATTGGTAATTCTAAAGGTGTCAAGAACTTAACTATTGTTGGCAATTGGATGATTATAATAAAAAATGCATGAAATTTTCCAATCATGAGCACTTCTTGGATTATGAATCCTCCCTAATTATTATAAGGATAATGCATTTTCTTAGGAAAATTGGAAAAGTAATTTTTTTTCATGTTAGACGACCCGACAACCTCGTGGCAGATGCACAAGCCAACATAGGAGCTGAGTTAGAACCATGGAATATTATAATCAACCACCATCGATATATATGTCACATCCCATAATGCAAAGTCAAAGTACATATACCGTGGAGCATAGCTGGAGTACGAAAAAACAAATCATAATGCCGACATTTATGGTAGAGTGTATCCCAGTGAGGCGTTTGAGAGATTTGGAAGAAGCGAAGGGTGGTTGGAAGTTATTATACATGTGGGAACGGTATAGGAGGGTGGCCATGTCTATGGAAAAGTGGACTTTTTACCCTTTGTCACTCACCCGGATATTAAATTTTTGATCAGTTGAAGGCCGGGTTAGTACCATCATGTTTCGAGACGAGCAAGTTTTTGCAGTGATGGAGATGGAAGGAACTGTTGTCAATTTGTTTTTGGGACGACATCCATTTATGGTCGATAAAAAAGGGAGGAATTTTGGGAATGTTCAAGAGATTATATATAGAGGTTGGAAGAGGAAAATTATCCATAGAATTTCCTTAGTAGAGGGGAGAATTACCAATAAAATGGATTTTGCAAGTAATGGCAATGGTAGCGATGCGACAAACTCAAGGCTCAACAAGAGCATTGGGGAAATTGTGGAGAGTTCCTGCAAACAAGTTACCAAGGAAATTGTCAAATAAATTAATGAGAATATGGTTGTTGTTTATTCTCAGCTGTTTGATCTCAGGATATACATGGAATTGATCCAGAAATCCATGGAGTTTCTGACCACCATTGTTATTAATCTGCGACGTAATGTTGAGAATATCCAAGTAAAAGTGGATACTTCCACTGTGGGCATGATAAAGGAAGTTTTTGGTTGTGGGGAACCTGCTCATCCTGCTGAAGGTATACCTGGTGCAGCTCTTCGTGGCCTGGTGTTTGAGTTCAGGTCTGTTGATCGAGAGAGGCTGGGATTGCCTCCTGATGAGGTGGTGGGAGATGGCGATGAGGCGACGGGATATGGCGATCTTGGTAGCCATGTGTAGCGGTTTTCATCCTATATTTATATGTTTTTTTCAAATAGTAGTAATCTGTGGAGTCTTTTTGAAAACATATAACACAAAGTATGTATAAGAATAATGTTGGTAGCAATAAGGTCCCTATGCTGAAAAAATTATAATCCTTTGAGCTCTCTTATATAAGGGACCTGACCCATTTCCAGCTTATTAATGAAAATTGCTACTCATTTTCTTAAATATATATATTGTTGCCCTTCTTTTACTTAATGTTCATATGGAACTATTGCAGGTATATGGAAAAAAATTTATGGCGATCGTTTTGAAACTTCCCTTGTGTATGTATGAACTGCACGGGTCGGTGGTCCGTGTGGATGATTGTTTCCTTCCCCATAATGTAATGCTTCCATTATAGGCAGGCTTGCAAAATTGAATACATCTCTTTGTCATATTTGGGATACTTTCAAATTGTGTTCGAAAGTGTCTCAATATGATATGCAACTGGATGCCCCTACTGAGTAAGAACTGCACCAATAGCATGGTCAGAGGCATCTATCTCGATCTCAAATGGTTGCTGCAAGTCTCGTAATGTGAGGAATAGTGCAAAGAAAAGTCGATGCTTCAACTCGGGGAACGCCTTCTATTGGGATTCATACCAAAAAAAAAAAATATTTCGCCTCGCCCTTGGTGACTTGACTAAAAGGCCAAGTGATATGAGAGAAAACCAACACGAACCTATGGTAGAAGTTAGTGAGACCGAGAAAGTTGAAGAGCTTTGTTAGAGTGGTTGGGGCTGAACAATATCGAATGACCTAAATCTTGGTTGGGTCAACATGCACACCCTGCTCATCAATGATGTACCCCAGATATTGAACTTGGGTCATGCCAAAAGTGAATTTCTCCAAATTATCACACCAATTGTGTTGTCGCAGTGTTTGGAGAACCTGTCAAATGTGGTGGAGGTGCTCTTCCCAACTCTGGTTGAAGATCAGGATGTCATTCAAATACACCACCATGAATGAGTTGGTGAAGGGTCAAAAGATGTCGTCCATCAGCCTCATGAAGTTTGCAAGGGCATTCGTCAACCCGAAAGGACCAACCATTTGAAAAGGACCTCCTTAGATTTGAAGGCAGTCTTCCACACATCGGAGGATTCGATTGGAACCTGGTGATAACCAGACTTCAAGTCAATATTGCTGAAATATTTGGCCCCATTGAGTTGGTCCAACAGGTCATCAATCTGTCGGACTGAATACCTATTCCAGACAATGATATTGTTCAGTGCCCGATAGTCAATACATAGTCTCTAGGTCTCATCCTTCTTATGTACCAACACGATCGGGCTCCCATAGGAAATGAAATTGGCCTAATGTTCCCTTTCTGCATCAAATCCTAAATCTCCCTCTTGATTTCATCATTCTCTAAAACAGAGCATTGATAGATCTGTCCATTGGGTAGTGACGCTCCTGGGGTCAAATCGATGGAGTGCTTGGCCTGACAGTGTACAGGTACCCATGTTGGTGAGGTGAAGATTTCCCTGTACTCCTCCATGACCTTTTCCATATGTTGTTTTTGTTTGGAGGAGCCTTGTCTAAATTCCATGGCCACAATATTACTTTGGCCCTGAGGGAGAATCATAAGGAAAAAAAACTTTCCAGTCTAGGAGATGATCTTACTGCATTGCTTTGTTGTGATCTGAGAGATGACGGTAGGTGGGGCTACCTCTAATATCATGTACAACTTATTTCCCTAAGCAGTAATAACAATTTGAGGCCTTGATTCATACACATTATGTCACTTCCATAAGTATGGTTGACCTAATAATGCAACACAAACTTTGAGAGGAGCAACATCACAAAATACCTCATCTATGACGGGCTTGATGGTGTAGTGGAGGCGACACTGCTGGTTGGCGTGGATATCTTGTCCTTGGTGAAGCCACCCAATGGTGTACGATTGTGGGTGTGCTATGGTAAATAGGCCTATCCACTTCACAACCTCTGCTGAAACAAGGTTATTTTGGCTCCCACTGTCAACAATGATTTCAAGCGGAGAACCCTTCACCCACATTTGTGAGTGGAAGAGGTGCTCCCCCTCCTCTGGATCTTCGAGCTCATCCTTATGGATCTTGGTGGTGGAAACGGTAGCACTGGGCTCTGCATCAATAATATCCTTCCATTTATCATTCCCACTATCAAGATATGACTTAGAGTCGGAGCATGAATCTGATTCGAAAGCCTTCAGCTTGACCACCAGTGATTGATTGGCTCGACACTCACTCGTGTTGTGAGTGGATCTCTTATGGAACTCACACCACTTTCCCGTGTCCTTCTTTGTCTTCATGGTGTTGTTCTTTCCTTGTGGCTTCGATGGGTTGTCCTGGGTCACCCCGACTTGGCTTTGTCCTTTGTTCTGCAATTTGGGGGCGCATTTCCCTTGCTTTAGTTTCTCAAATCTAAAGTCTCGCTTCTTATTTTTAAACTTCTGCTCAATCTTGACAACATATCGATAGGTGACACCAAGTGAGGAGATGTCCAAGAACTCCATTTCGTCCTGGATGTACTTAAGCAAACAACTGCGATACTTGAATACCAAGTTCCGCTTAGAATCCTTGATACCCAGCTTCGTGCAAAGGGCATGAAAACCATTTGTGAACTCCGACACATCTTAGTCCCTTCCCTGCCGCAGTGTGGTCCACTTTATGTATTTATATTAATAGCTCTCAATAGGATAATATTTTTCCTTGATGGTGTCTCAGAAAGCATTCTAAGAGGGTGCAACTGAAAACAATTAGGATTCCCTCTCGTCCTTTTTCTCATGGTAGGTTTCCCAGCAGTCTTTGACACGAGGGGCTACTTTCAGGGGTGAAAAAGTAATATTTTATCAGTCGAAAAATTCATGAACTGCAAAATTTCCTTCTAACATATTTAACCATTCATCTACAACATCTGCATATATCTGGTCATTGACTAGGGACAACTGGTGATCCCCCCACGGGTTCTCGAAAGTAACCATGCCTAATTGAGGAACATGAATAGTCAGTTGAGAAAATGACAGTGTGTAAATTATTGGACCTATTGGCTGACTAGGTTGGGGTACCGCAATCGACACAGAGGACAGTGTGGGCACATAAACATTCGGGAAACTAGTGCGAGCCATAGATGAGACTGGTGGAATGCCCCAGGAAGAAGTAAGAGGCGTGGGCGGAGGAGCAAGAATAGCCACTCTAAGAGGTGGAAACCCTATCATGGCAGTTGAGACTACTGATGCAAAACGTAATGAAGTCTCAAACTCTGCCATAAGATAAATGGTAGATAAAGGCATGTAAGTGTATGCCAGTGTAGAGCCATCAAGATTTAGCCATAGTAAGGTAGGCCCTACAGGATCAGTCAAAGGTGGATTGGTAGGAGCATCAAAGTTGTCCACCAAAGTTTCAATAGGAACCAGATCACTATCAATGGGGCCAGACACAGATTCCAACACTATGTGATGGTCTAAATCACGGGCGCCGACAAGCACTCTCCGTGCAAGATAAATAAGTCCACTTCATTCAGGAAGTAAACCTTGAAGACGATGTGAATGTTGACGAACAAATTCATCCAGGGTGATAATAAATAAAACAAAATTAAGTTAAAAACACCCTAAGGCCAAACTACGAACTTAGACCAAACAACACACTCTAGAAACGTCCTAGAAGATAGCACACACAAACATAATACAAAGAAGCCGACGGTGGAACAGTCTTACTAGCGACCTGCTTCCCAACCCTTCTACTTACGAACTCGACACAAGTGCCCCCACAAGCGGAACACCCCCCGAGAGGACTGAGAGAGTATGACTAATATATGTCCTAGGTACAGAGAAGACGACCCCGACCCTGCACCTATGTATGAGCCCTAGAACGAAAGGCCACTATGGTCACCATGTAAAATAACATGACCTGGGGGACAGTCGCAGGACAAATCAACACACAAGGGCAGGAAAATTAACCCCAAAAGGAGTCAATACTGAAATCTCCTTGAGAGTTACCTCCCAAGTGGTCCCCAAGTGATAAAACATTGTTTGTATGCATTCCAATTCCGCTATATCGCGCCACCTAAAACTAAGAAAAATGGGTCATGTCACCCCTCTTATCCCAATTGTGACCTCATGCTTAATCATTTTGTGAGGAGGGCTTCCCAGACCACACTATCGCAAATGGATTTTACTCTCTACCACAAGTTGCTAAGTTTATTTTGTGGTCTTGGAGTGGTTAAATCACACTCCTACCTCCAAGACCCTAGCCCAAGCTAGTGTATGTGTATTATTAGTAAAAATGAAAGACGAATCGAGTTGATTTTATTACTGCGTTAATTTTAGTGGTTGTTGTTTACCCAAGTGGGAAGCAGTTTGAAACTGAAATGGTGTGTAGGACTGTTATTTATTCACCCTAATGCAGCTATATCCAATTGTTTTCGATTTCAATTCGATGAATGTCTACGACAGGAAAAGAGATTATCTAATACATCGATACCTACTAAGATGCACTTTTCACTAACTCTTCCTAAATGTAAAATATCCCAATAATTTGAACTAATGGCCCAAAAAACACGCAATAAATGAAACTTAGAGAGAGACCAAAAAAAGTCTCCCAAGAAAGAACGCAAAGCACTCCAAAAGAGAAACAACTAGGGAAACAAATCCCAATAAAAAATAACCAAAGAAATAAAAATGAAAGCCAAAGTGGAAACAAAAGATGGCAATGTCAAACAAGCTAGGGTTGCAGCGCATTGGCTCCACCACCTCATTGAAAGCACCAGTTTTGTTGCAATCGAAATCGCAAGGAGTTGTTGCTCTGTGATCTAGTTTCTGATAGATCACCATAAAAACACAAGCACAACTAATAATATATAAAAAAATCCCCAACCCCACATGATTCACAAGCAGCATGAAATTGGATCTATGTTATGAGGAAGACAAGAGTACCTTTCCTACTCACATTTTGGGGATGGATATTGAGGTTCAAGGTAATTCTTGTGCTCCACACGAGCAATCTCCCTATATGCTTAATGAATTTCAATACCTGCACACAATCACAAACATACAGGGACGACAATTGATCTTCCTTGGAAGATCATTAGATAAACAACGATAAAATGATAAATCAATCACATAAACTAAAACACGATCATATGAGGGATATAACATAGATCTTCATTAATCTCAAAAATATGATACAACGCTTCTATACCTCTGATCCAGTGTCTCCTCTCCGCGATCCGGCAGAGTTTCCTCACTAGATGTGATGGATGAGTATTAAGAGCACTCACATAGAAACCAAGACCTCACAAGCTCTTAAAGTGATAGCAAGATAACAACAAAGGATCAAGATCTAAGTGCGACAACAGTATGGTTCGCCCGACTATAGCAAGGTTCTCCAGACCAGCGTGCCCTCTCAAACGATCCTGTATAAATAGGTAAATGACAGGTCCCGGGAGGATGAATGTGGACACTCAGGACGACGAGAAGTTAGAGAAACTTTTAATGGATCAGTCTTGGCCAACTCGAATTAGTGAGTAATCGAGTTGATCTCCTAGGGATTGAGTCATTTAGGAAAGTTCCCTTAACCGCAAGCTCAAAATAGAGGGATGAGGGCCTTAGCCGCGGGCACAAGAGGCCCAGGTCGCGGCTGAAGGCCCTTAACTGCGGGCACAAGCCTGCTAGGCTGCGGTTAAGGGTCAAACTGGAAAAATAAGACACCTCAAGTGAGGAAAAATGCAACTGATCATGAGGGCTAAGGGTTAGTGATGTAGGGGTAGAAAAATAGACTGATAACAACCATCAAGTGTGGTTCATCTTCAAGACAAATTAATGAAAAAATATGATCAAGCCTAAGACTACTAAGGAGTAAATAGCATAGAAACCTCAAACCCAGCGACTAAGCTAGAAAGTCAAAAATATAGTTGTTTGGAGGAGAATGTATTAGAAAAATTCTAATAACATTAATATTAATAATTAATATATAAATGAAACAGCTTCTACGGTTTGCTGGAAATGGCCTCCACTAGGGTTTCGTTCTGCCCTGCTACTGGTGCTGTCACCGAAACAGCAGACTCGGCGATTTCCTCCCTTGGCACGGCCGTCTCCATCACGGCGGATCAAGCTTCCCTGGAAGCTATCGACGCTTCAGCCGATCAAGATACCCCAAAACTTGCTGCGGTTGCCCCTCCCCTTGACTACCCGCACATGCTCCGAGCCCCATCTGGCTTCGCCGCCTCTGAGTATGCTACAAGCGAAGGTAGTGAGGCATATACAGCTATCGCTACAGATCTACAATCTGCAACTGTGGGGGCACGTGCTGCTGCCCCGATCTGCATCAAGAACGTGAATCTGAACCAGAAAATCAATGCAGCTTACAGGAATAATGAATCCTACTCAGAAGAACGAGGGTTGAGTTTAGGGTTTGCGGCGATGGATTCACCCAGCCGCAGCGTCCAAGAGCAGGATCTATGCGGCTCTGATCAAGGGTTGGTTATGCAGCCCTGTCGATTCTCTGGAATAGATCCAGTCTTCACCAACAGCAGCTTGGATCCTCTTCAAATCCATTCCAACTTTTTTCAAATACAGGTTTCCCTTCCAACGGGCAGAACCCTGCTCCTTTGGGTACAGTCTTCTTTCACGGGGCTTCTCCTCTCTAAAGCCCTTGAACAGAAATTGAGGATCCCGTCTTCTTGTTTCAGGGTCCTTTATGCTGGTAAGCAGCTTGCAGATCATCTACCTCTGACTTTTTACAATCTAGATCGGAATGCCACAGTGGTTCTGTCTATCGACTAAGGGGAGGCGCAGTAGGGCAGTCCTCTGCTCCCAAGGGTTTTTCCTACAAGGAGGCTGTCAAGGCACCCACTTCTTCTCCCTCAGCCCCTACCACACAGGCTCCCAAGCCTTTCGTGGTAGATAAATTGGAAGAAGTTCCTTCAGCAGAGATAACCCACCCAGATCTGGATGGGGTGCGCCAACTCTATGAGGAAAAGGCTCTCATCTGCAGATTCAATGGTCTATGGCCACGATCTGAAGATCTTTACAGCTGGGTTCATTCCACTTGGACCAAGCACTGCAAGATCATTTTGTGCTCCAAGGGTTTTTTCATTGTCATTCTAGCTGACAGCAAGGATTATCAAACTGCCCTCACTGGTGGTCCTTGGTTCTGGGGTAAGGCAGAGCTTTTCTTAACCCCCTGGTTTCCAGACTTTGATCCCTCCACGGCAGTCATCACTAAACTCCCGATCTGGGTCCGGCGTCCCAACCTGCCTGCTCACCTATGGCATGCTGCAGTTTTCGAAGCTATTGGGAATACTCTAGGGCGTTTCCTTGCCACAGATCCGTCAAGAGGCCTGAAAGGTATCTACACCTACGGCAGAATCTGTGCAGAAATTGATATCAGCGAAGGACTTCCAGACCATATCATTCTCAAAGTTGGGGACTTCTCCTGGCCTCAGCGTCTTGACTATGAGAACACAGCTTTCCGTTGTCGGCACTGTCATCAGACCTGGCATCTTCAAAACTCATGTGCTCAATTTCTAGCCAGTCAGAAATCTGGCAATCGCAAACCAAGGAATAAAAGCTGGAAACCTTTTGACCCCCCGCCCTTGGAGGACCCTGATTCCAGCAGCTCTGAAGAAGAAGAAAGTGACTCAGATGAAGAGATTGCAACTCAGCAGCAACCTTCTCCATCTGATGTCCCCGAGAAGCCCCTTGTCTCCTCGGTTGTTCAGAAACGCCCGCACATCTCCAGTTCCTCCGATTCGGACAAAGACGCTCCTCCTGGAAGCCGTAGTGATCTGCAAATGGTCTCCGTATCCCAAGGCCCCGATGGTTGGGTCAAAGTGGTCAACAAGAAAGGGAAGAAATTTCGCATTATGCACTCAACCCCTTCTGGCTACGCTTTCAGTCTTTTCTCCTGTTCAATCTTGTTTCTCTTTTCTGCTTCGTAGCCCGGTTTCGCTATTGGTTGCGAGTCCGCGGCGTACAGCATGTTTCCGTCTCTGCTCATGTTGGCGGTCGTTCTCGCCCATCGCAGCCTCTTCGTCGTATAGCTTGGCTCGAGTCAACTGTCTGCCTGTTGGTCGCTCTTGTCATGATCGGATCATGATTCTCCGGTAGTCTTCTACCAAATAAGTAACTCTTTGTAATTCATGTACACCGATGCTTTTAATACAATTACTTACAAAAAAAAAAAAAATAAAAAAAAATTAATATATAAATATTAGTTAATATAATTAATAATAGCATTAAAAGTAAAATTCAAAAATAATAACCATAATAAAAGTAAATAGGAGTGATATTAGTAATGTAACTTAAGTAGTGTTGAGACTTACTATTTACTAATTAATATTGATATTAATATTAATGATAAATTTTAGCGGTAATAGCAATAAAGATAGTATTATAATTAATTATTAATTATTAAAAACAAAGATATTATTAATAATACTAAGTAATATGGAGTTTGAGTATTAGCTCAATTAGTCGAGTCCTTGTCGTTAAAGAGATTTTTCTATTAAGAAGTCATGGGTTCAATTCTCTTGACACCCTCAGGGCCAGGCTCCGCGGTTGAGCCGGCGGGAAGTGGCCCCTTCAGGTGGATATGCCTAGTACAACTATTTCATGGACGTAGAGGTCATTGACCTTCGAGGTCCGAGAACCCCACACACACACACACTAAAGTGGTTTAATAATCAATATCAATTATTACAAAAGAAGCTCAATAATTAATATTCATATTTATTAGTAATAACAATAATAGTAATAACATATTAATGTTGAAGTAAATCTAAGTATTATTAATAGGAGAGAAATTTTATTACTAATAATAATTAATATTAGTAATACATCGTTGAATTTTTGTTGGACCTGGTTGACTCGGTATCTGATGTTGGGCACACCCATGGAAGGTTTAACCAATGTATACACATCATTGATTTGTACTCGCATTTGAAGTTCCTCCTAGGTAGAATATTTTTGGGTCACATTGAGCACAAGAATGACATCCTACACTCCCTTAAGCACCTCCATGCATTTAGGGAAAATCGATCAATGTATGAGTTGCATTGAGCACAACTTCGAAATTCCCCCATTGGCTGGAAACTCTCTTTGCAACACAAAAGAACCAATTCAGGTGGATGCTACAGATTTTGACTCCTAGACGTGGTTGTTATTTTCATGGACATTTTGTTCTTGAATCAAATAGTTCTATCTTTAGGTGAGTCTTTCCAATTTTTTTTGTATACACTCTATACTTATTTTGTAAAGCATGATTTCAGTTGCCTCTAAAGAAAAAGTGTACTTTTGGTTATGGTTAGCGCTCCAATGAAAAAATGGCCTATCATCACTAACTTATTCATGTAAATATCAATTTAGAAAAAAACTAATTCATAATAGTGGTACTTAGGTAATTGCTATAAAAATCTTATATAATTAACCTTGATAATCATCATAATATGAAGATCAAAATATTGTTAACAATATTAAGTAACATAGTATATGGGTTAAATAATAATTATTAATTATTAAGATAGAAGTTCAATAATTATTATTCATTCTTATTATGTCGGTAGACACATATATTATCCATTTTGGTGGATTAATTTGACTTAACAATACTTTATTTTATTTGAAGTGTAAAGTTAAATTTATGTATATTATTATTATTATTAAAAGTTTTAAATTTTATCTTTATTGGGCAATGGAATGACGTCCTGCTATTAATTTTGGGCGTAGTTTAACTTATAGATGAAATAGACTTTTTCACTAGAATTCCGTAAAACAATTTCAGGAAAGAATATGAATTTTTGTTGTTTAAAATGCATTTTTGAATGCATAAATGAATTCAACACCCTGAAAAACCCAGGGCTCTTGAATTCTATAGATTAAACAACTTAAACTAAATCTTTTAAAAATATCTACAGAATTTTGATTAACATTAACTATTGTTGTAAGAAAGGTTATTTCATCTATAAGTTAGACTACGCCTTAATTTTGTTTATGTATATCGTCTCAAATTTGTCTTGCATATCTGTCAGATATTTGATGGTGTACTCGTTGACGTTGAGATGTGAGAGGAAGACATAGTCTGCATAGAATCCTCGATGTAGAATTCCACGATCCTAATGGAAACCAAATAGGTTTAGACATCAACAACATGAGTTCCTTGGAGTTTGTGGATTTGGATAGCATAAATATAGATATGAAGACCGATAATCTTATTACAACATGGATTGAATATGATAATACAACAGAAATGTTTCTAGTTCCTCCATGATCTTTAAGGACTATTCTTGAATGTGATTGATAATATTTCAGAGTTCAATCAGTTCATTTTTCATTCCCCTAAATTGTCATCTCTTCATGCTTTATCTGGAATACAAAATTTTTTGTATTACAAGAAACTAAATCATCACTTGCATTAAGAAGCCATTTGCTCAAAGCTTGATATTCTCCATTCAATAGTCTTGACACCTATTGATTAATTAAGGGAAGCTAATTTCAACTTCATTTCATGATTCCAAAGAGAGATGGAAAGTCTCTGGAACAAATAACTCTCAGATATGTGTGCTACGCAATCTTTTTTTCTACTAGTTCTATCTATTCGTCAATGACTTTAGCTCTAACCTGCTTATGGATTAATCATTGATCCAAAGTTGAAGTGAATGCCTGCATTGTTTATTAGTATGATTCATTTCGCTACATCCTTCGGTTGTTTCTATTAGTATGATTCATTTGTCTACATTCTTCTATTGTTTTTTGTATTTTTTTTCAACTGTGGTTTACGATCACTGAGTGGCCGCTACCGATCCTAAGTTGAAGTGAATGTCTGCATTGTTTATTAGTCGCTACTGATCCAGAGTTGAAGTGAATGCCTACATTGTTTATTAGTATGATTCATTTCACTACATTCTTCTATTGTATTTTTTTTTCAACTATATTTTACAGTCACTAAGTGGCTGCTACATCCATGGGTAATAATCCAGGCAGATCCATGCAACCCCAAGGGCGTCGAGGAAATTTGACACCGTGACCTCCCAATTGGCAAGGTATTAGCATCATTGGGAACTCGACCAATTGATCTATCCCTTGGGGCTAACGCTTCGTGTATTATACATGCCTCTGAGAGGAAATAAATAATGAAAATTCCTTGTGAAAAATAAATAAAAATAAAAAATAGTTGAGAATATTCTGGAAGACGTAAATTTCTTTAATTATATAATTTGGATGCCAATTTGGTTTTTGGAATGTTCTAGGAAGTTCAAAATGGTCGTTAATAAGAGGGTTGCTTTCTACTTGGCTTAAAAAATACACATATCTCTTATGTCTTCTGATTTAAAAGTTGTCACCAAACTACAAAGACTTTACGGTTAGGAACACAGTAGATTTACAGAGTTACAAATTTGAGTGGTATGGAATACAAGTCCCTATTTTTATGATTTTAAAAAATGTATTTACCCAAAGCATGCATACTCCAAAGTAATCCCGGAACGATGGAATGTGAGACCCCTTGCCCCGTTGGAATTTAACGACCACGGTTCACATTGGCAAGTATTTTGAAAATTGATTACCCACTAAATCTATGGCCCAGATTAAATGCGGGACCCCCCTACCATTTTGAAAACCAGGAGAGGGGGCTCTCAAGGCCACAAATGGTTTTGTTGCTATTAGGGCCCACGTTCCTCCATCTATTTTTACATTTTATTCATGTTTGATGGGTTAAATAAAACCTTAGAATGTATTGGAAACATGTTATAAAGTTTTATGCTAGCATTGCACCAAAGGGTGCACGAGAACATCGATAGTGTTTTGGGGATTTTTTACCCTTCGAATGTATATACAATGAAATTTGAAATTGAATGGTTTCCAATGTCTTATTGGAGGTCGAGGATCAACTGGTCGAACAACCCAGAGGTCGAGTATCTCTTCAAAGGTCTAGTGTGCAGAGGGGCCAGAATATGTGAGATGTCTTTGTGTCACATCCTTTGTTCCAATGCCAAGAAAGTAAATAAAGATGCATAGTAAAAGTTGAACAAAATTGGTGCTCATCAAATATGGAAGATATTCAATCTAGTATAATAACAAGTGGTGAGGTAGTAGTGCGATAGGAGTTTGGATTACACCATTGTTTAGAGTGGTCGCTTTAGATAGTAATAAAGACACGCGACTTACATGGACAAGAAGTCATTTAAAGTTACATAGAGTATCTAAAAAGTTGCAATATGTGAGTTGTGTTAATGTGAAAATTAAATACCATCATAATAGTTAAACCAATCAAAAATTAAATATATAAGTTCAAAATATTCAATAAATGTTTTTTTCTTTACATAAAAATGGGATTAATATATAATTAAAAAATAAAAATAAAAATAAATATAAATTTTAAAAATAATAATAATAATAATAAAATAAATAAATAAATAAAATAAAATAAATTCAAAAAATTAGTAATTAATACAAATTCAAAATGCATTCACTTTGTGTCCATGGGGTCTTGGATAGACAGTGATAGGTGTGTTGTTAAGGCACTCGTAGATGTTAAGTCACTAGTTCAATTCCCTGCCTTACTTAGTTGTTATTCTTGGACATGATCATGATGTAGTCTCACCAATGTTGAACTTACAAAAAAACAAGCATTCACTTCATACCAAAAACTACAGTCCCTAACTAATAAGGACTAATATTTTTATTTTTTATGATTGATTTTTTTAAGGGTTATGAATAATTATAAAATGACCATATGGTAAGTTGCATGTTTTCCCGTGACACATTCCATAACCTTTTTAGAGGCATTTCCATATGTTGATGCTGAAGAAAGAAATATGATTTATTGCAAGTGGTATACGAGTTCATTTATGTATTTTTTTTAAACGTTATTTATATCCATTTAACTTTTTTCACGTTATATTAATAATGTAAAAGCTTAGTTTGTCTATTCATTGAAGATATTGTTGGAAAATTTGAGAATGGTAAGTTTAAATTTTGTAATCTATGTAGTATGAACGCCCTAGGTTTTTCAAGGCCTTGAGTCTATTTGCCTTAAAAAATGCATTTTAAACGAGGAAAATTCACAATATCATAATAAATCTATCATACATTTCTAACCAAAAAACAATAACTTAATAATTAAGTTGCACCTAACATAAATCCTAAAATAGCATTTTTAATAAAAATTCTAAAATTAATAAATTATAATATCAATTATATTATATCCAAGCTTTTACTTAACATTTATATGGTTTATTTTTATTATATTGTTTGTTCACATAAATCTTAAAACTGCATTTGAATGAAGAATAAAGTGGTTTGTATTTTTGCAAGAACTTTCTTTCACCTCCCTATTAATTGTTATTTCCTATCCTTAAATGGTGAATAAAAATCCATTTATTAGTTTGTTTAAAATAACAAAAAGTTATTAAAGGTCATGCTTATTAACGTATTAAAGGCCATACTTATTAACTTGGTAGGTTTTTTCTTAAAGTTTTCTTTGCCCTCTTTATTAATTTCTATCCTTAAATGGTGAATAAAATCTCGTGTAAAATAACAAAAAAATATTAAAAGTGGCCTTTGGAGATGCATGCATCTATGCAGTATCAAAGGACAGTCTTAACTAATAAGAAATAAGTGCCTAAGTTTGTGGAAATGGCACTATATGTGAATCTCAAGTTTCATTGTTTAGCATTTTTGGCTTCAACAAACAACATAAAAAAGAAACTTGCACAGTTAAAAAAATCAAACTCAGTATTGGCTTTCTTACCTTAAAATCATGTTTATGTTTTCTTGCATAAGCACGTTTCTAATATAAAATCCGTATGCGTGGTGGCCAAGAGAGAGGCGGGAAGAGTTGACGCTGAAGGTTTGCGAGAAACCACATTCTAAGTTTGCCAAAAAGTTGGGTGTAAGCACAAATATTGTAGCAGAATGCTGAGGAATTAAATGTCTTATCTGCATTCGAAATTCAAGATTCGTGATAAATATGCTGAAAAGTTTATAAAACTCTAAGCCGAGAGTTGGCCTTGGCTAAACTATTTTTAATTTATAGGTGGCAATGTAGAAGAGAAGTAGCTATTCAATGGAGTGTACACCAAAAAAATAAAGTAGCAACTCAATGAAGTGTTCACCAAAAAATACAATGAATCCTTATTAACCTTTGAATGAAAAATATGCAATGTGGTTAAATCTTATCAAATCTCAATTTATTATTTTGCCATTAGATTGTAGTATTAGTAGTGTGTAGTTCGAGTTAAGGAAGCAGTGGTGTGGATTATTTATAGTAATAGAGAAGTAGTGGTTTTCAATAGTTTAGTCTAATTTATAAATGAAATGGTTTTTTCACCAATTGTGATTTTTTGATATTTAAAATACATTTTTGAATTCTTAAATAGATTCAACACTTGAAAAGGCCCTTAAAATTCTATAAATTAAATAACTTAAACTCAATGTTCTAAAAATATCTTCAAAATTATAGTTAAAATTAACCAAACAAAATACTTGAAAAAAAACCATTTCACTCCAAAATACTTGGGTGCCAAGTTTCAATTGCAAAATTCACTTCAATTTTGAATGGTAAATGATCTTTGTGGCACAAATGGAGGAGAAATAAGACACTGATCAAAGCAAATATTCGTGTATACAACATTTGATTGAAATATCGTTGCTATTAACAACCACATCTTCATCAAATCCCTTGCCAAAAAATGCAAAATACCACTAAGCCTTGTTACCATAGTTTGAAAAAGTTGAAGTCTATTATTTACACTTAATTGGTCCATATGCAGATTTATGTGCCAATCCTATAGATTTGGGATAACAGCGAGCCTGGATTTGGTCATGTATTAATGTCGACTCTATTTTCATGCACTGTGGCCAATTAGTCGGAAAAGAAATATCAGATTCAAATTTTCTTGAAGGGATCTTGGTGTACCCTAACGTGAATTTTAAGGCATTGAGGTTTCAGAACGTGGTTGGTCCTATGCAAGAGGAAAAGTGAGGATTCAAGCATTGGGAATGAGGATGGATATGATTGCACCTCCTTTACTAATATGGTCTGTGGATTAATGGATTTTGATGAAGTAATGTGTCCTCAGTGTAATTTCTCAAATGGCGATGGTGAATATTGTTCTAAGTACGAGCGTGAGGATGCCCACTCCACTGAGATAATAGAAGTATAGTCATGTCTCTTCTTGGTTTCCATTTTAAACCTCTTTTTACGTGGAAATATGTGTTTTTTGCCATGGTCTGAAATTCTAAAGCTAGAAAATATAACCAAATATTTCTTGAATGCGTGCCTCGTATTAATTTTGTTTTCATGAACATGTGCATATTGTGGTCTCTTGCATGACTGCAACAAAGTTGCATTTGCTAGGTTGTGCAAAGGACACCATGGGTAATCATGAGAGCATGGAGAGTTTCATTTGTAAAGGATGCCATGGGTAATCATGTGAGCATGAAGGTGAATAACAATAAGACTTGTATTTCTCGGGCAAGGATATCATGCAATGATATGTAAATCACTATAGGAACGTATCATATTTTTCTTTAGGTAATTGGAGTTCTAGATTTATTGAAATTGATTTACAAAAATTGATTTTTCAACTGAGTAGATTTGATTTTTCGACTCAGTCGATTTAAATAACTTTACTGAGAGAGTGGCAACATTAATTTTTCAGTAAATTAGTAATGAATGCGTGTGAGTGTTTGAATTCTTGGAATTCAACCCTACATATTGTCGATGGCATATTTGTTGTGAATATATATAGTTTTTTAATTAAAACAATTTGTGTCAAAATTTAAATCTATTACATAGAATAATGACTGAATGACTTATTTCTCTTTGTAGAACAGTGACTAAGTGACTAATTTATCTTTGTAGAGGGAAAAGTAAAGTCGATTTTGGTCTTGAGTAGCACAGATCTCTGCTAACAGATTGTAAGAGAGATCAGTGAATGAAGGGTTTGGGTTTAACATTTGATCACCAAAGGTCTTAACAATGATCATTTGTAATTGTGGCTGGAAGCATGGAAAATATATAATTGTACTATATAGACACAAAAGCACGTGGGCCAACTCTCAATTGATTGATCGATTAAACTTGAAAAAATTACGTCATCTGAATCTCTACAGTGTCAGTAAGGAGAACCTCATAATAAGACGCCTATCGGCATAAAAATTGGAGATACTTCCTAAGTTTTTCTGCACAATGTGAGATCTTCTTTTATAAGGCAAGAGACCCACATAATACATCTTATTTGAGAAAATATTTGTCTGCAATGCCTGGAAGTGATCAGGAGTTCATAAATTTTGCTCAAAATTCAAAGTTACAGGATTGGGTTGAAACCAGGATGGTTGCGTAGATCTCGTCTTCCTAATTCCTATGCCGCAAACAATTCGAAAAACCAATGTCATGTGAGGGAGATATCACGTTCTAATCAAAATGCCAAACAAGTAAATTTTCGACAGTTTGACCAGGTTTGACTGGGATGCACAATCAGCAAAGTGGGTGGATGTAAAATCAACAAAAAGGAATATTCATTTCCACCGGACTAATCAGTGTTTGACAAGTGTTTGTTTTCTATTGATTGAATGAATTTGGAGGAGCCAATCATAGGGTGCCACGTGGCCAACCCTGAGGCCACCACATGTCCCTGAAATGGCGTGGTAAAATTTTGTGAGGGTCTGCAGGGCTCGAGCCCGAGACCTCCCACTGGACATGTGCGTGGTTTAGCACCCGAGCTACATTTTTTTTCTTAACTGTATACAGTTACGGGTTATATTTATTATTTTTTGAAATCGTATTCGGGGGTTGGGAACCGCCGGCGGTCCCAACCCGCCAGCGGTCTTGTATACATTGTCACATGGCCACGTTAACGTAACCACCAACTGTCGCAGTAAATGTCACCCGCAACGGTTTCTGATATATATGTCACATGGCGATAACAACAACATCAACCAACCCCATAGTCTGCGTTAACCGACAGCTCAACTTGCGTTCAAACTTAACTGCAGTCTCCTACCATGTGTTCCGTCGACAGTTATGTTAACAAGCGATTTGGGGGTGCATGTGCCCAACCACAACATTTAATGCAATGGTTAATACGGAAGAACTGTTAGCGGGCGTGCCAAAATTGGCGGCCCATGCTATTTTAACTCCAATTAAGTGGAGTTCTCCACTTTTAGTCGAGCTTTTCTAGGTGAAACTGGGCAAAAGTGTAGCAGGCCCAATTTTCGACCATTCTAAGTGAATGAAGAGTCATTCTTGACTAATTGGAGCATTCTGGAGCCATTGGTGTAGAGAAAACATCCATTAGAGCAATGTAACTACATGTAATAGAAAAAAATTAAGCATAATGAAAGATGGACAAGCCATTGGGAGTTGGACCAGCAGATGTAGCCCAGGAGGGGTGAACTGCTTCATCATGCCTGATGTGTAAATTTCATGTGGTGACTTATTTATCTGTTTTACACTGTTATTTAGTGTTATCTGTGCTTATTTCATGCTTTGAATTCACTAAAAATCATCTACAATTCATGGACAAACACCTCAATCGTTATGCAAACTAAAGAACTGATTATGCACATGTTTTTAAACTAAAAAGACACTTAGCACAGCAAAACTAATACAGTCATTTCAAATTAGGATGGTATGAGGGCCAGGTTTTTTCTCTAGTGTTGTTTAGTATGTTATCACTCTAGTATTCTAAAGTTGTGAGATTTTGGTTTAAAGTCTAAGAACACTAGACGTAACCACAAACCAACTTTTAAACTCCAAGATCTAGCCTTCCTAGGGTTCAGAGAGGGCTCTCTCTATAAGATTTAACTTTGTTTGTTTTATAAAATATTAGGCTAGTTATGATTGTGAAATTTGGTTTTGGTTTGATTGATTTGGTGGGAAAAAATACCTAATGATATGGATAGTGGGAAATTTGTTTGTCCATTGGGCTGAGGATTCAAAAATCAAACAGACAAAGCTGGGATCAAAGTCAAGAAGTCAAATGTTTTCAGGGCAAGATAGATAACCCATGAAGATCTTGGAAGGTTGTTTGGTGAGGTGATATGATCGGGATAAAGAGCAATGAAGGGTTCTTTGATCCAGAAAAGAGAAGTAGTAAGCAGAGGTCAAACGAAAGAGGGAGCAATTAAGGGTTCCCTACTCTAGAAATCAGCAGAAAACATGGAAATGATAAATAGTAAAAACAGGGTGCTTTTAACAAATCCTGAAGTAATACTCCTACTTATTCATTTAAATTTGGAAAACATTTATGGATGCATGTAACAAAGAAAGATAACAATGACAAGAAGGAAATACTTCACTTCAATAGCTCATCACATGAATCCTGAAATATGATGCTAATTGGTCTGATCGAGTCTGCTACTTGAGATTGGAAACACAAAAGCCTTCGAGTCCAATAAAAAATGACTATAGAAATCTTCAACAATTTATTCCATAATAATACTTCAAAGAGTGAAGTATTTATACATAATTGTTTACAAAATATCCTAGAATGCTTCTAGGAATTATCTAAGGGGAAAAATATATCTTTACAATAATAATAGAGACAGCTGCTCAACAAATCAGCAAGTTTTCCTATTAATTCAAATAAAATAGTAACTGATTATGGATAAGATGCAGATGACAGCCTTGGTGTCTTCCTTGCTGGCTTTAGATATTTCAAGTTTGTTTTGAAATATGATCTGCTTTATCTGATACTCTTTCACTTATTCTCTTTAATCTCTGATACTGTTTTTCAATTCGGATACTCTTTAATCATTGTAAAACATGTTTACTGAGGTAATAGAAATCTGCTTTGACTGCAACTCAACAAACTGTTTTCACTATTTTTTTTCCACCTTCTTACCTTTCACAGTAAATCTGTTAATGGCTGCCAATATTCTTAACTTGGAATTTGTACTTTTTTCAACTTTCTGAAGTTCTCATCTGCTTCTGTGTACCTGGAAAGAGTTGGTTTAATTACAAACAAGTGTCTTAACTCATGCTGCAAGTAAAATAAGTCCTGAAAACTTCTGAGTAAGACTTTTCCTGTTGGAATGCCTTGTCCACCACCTGATTTCTCAACTTGTTCCTCTGCATATTCTCTGATCTTTTTATTATAATCTTCCTGAGGCATTAATTTTTCATTGATGACCAAAATATTAGGCAAACTTCTTTGCCTCAAATTCTCAAATTTGACCATAAACCTGGTTATGGAGATGTTCATATTCTCACATTTTTCCTCAAGTTGTTTCATCGGGTTCTTCTTGGTGATGAATTTCTTTATCTCAAGGATAGTTTCAATCTTATCAGTAATTTCAATCTCTTTTAACTATTGTCTGTTCTTGTTGTTTAGAAACTTTATCAGTTCTAAAGCTTGTTTTGGTTTGCTGTCAAGTTCCTCCTTAGTCTTATGAATCTCTTCTAAGGCTTCTTTGAGTAGGTCTCTTTGTTCAAAAAGCATTTGAATAGAGGGCCATACATCATTTATGGCTTCTATGATCTTGTTCCACAAATGATTTTTCATAAAGGAAATTTGTTCCTTCAAGGTTAATTCCTTCTGTAATTTCTTCAGTTCTTCATTTAATCTAATGGCCTTTTGCTCATGAGTTTTTGCATTAATTTGAGCCAACTTCTTTTGATCTTCAAGATTTTCAACCATTTGTTTCAACCTGCTAATTTCACTTGTCTTAAGAGACATTTCTTCCATGGCCTTTACCAGTTTGCTAGCCTCATCTATAGGGTGAGTTGTTGTTGTAGATGACTCTGTAGCTGATGTTGAGGATGATGTCACTGGCACTGCAATAGCTAGTGAAACTTTAGGTGCCAACTCTTCAGCTAGAGTTGATGGCACAGTTGTAGTAACCATAGGGATGATTGTAGATGCTACCTGTGTTTTAGGTGTTTCTTTTTCCTGGACAAGCTTGTCCATCTGAATCTCCATTTATTTTATCTGTGTTGTAAGCTGAAATATTATATTCATCATATCATATTTCTCATTTTTTCCTTCTATTATTTCCTTGGTATGAGGATGTTCAGTTGGAGGAAGTTTAAGTTGTTTCCTCAAAGCTACAATGTCCTCGTTCTTTTTCTTTATTAATTGTTCTATTGCCTTGACATTTGTTGGATCAAATCCAATCTATAAGACCAATTCTACCAAAGATTTGATTCTTAGATCCTTAGCATACAAGGATGCTTTGTCCAATTTCATCTGATCTTTCATGTTTGTGATAGTGTTCTGAAGTTTCTGAACACTCATAGCTTTAGTTGTAACAATAGAGTATAACATTTCTGAACTCTGTCTATGAAATTCAATCTGATCAAGAGCATGATTTTTTTTTTGTTTGGACTTCTAAGTCAATCTTCTTATAATCTGCCACTTCCTTTGGAGTTTTTACTATTGGCTGCAATACTGACATGATTAGTTTTTTGTTAGAATAATCAAATGCAAACAAAAGCCTATTTTGAACACTTGGTGTTTGTTTCATATATTGAGAGTAGATATCATTTTTTATTTCTTCATTCTTTAACTTGATCTGTTTGTACTTCTCCTTGATATCTAAATCTTTCTCCTCAGTTGTTTTTGAGGATGAAGCTTCCATATTCTGTTGTTTCTCCATCAACTATGTATTTCCATTGTTAACCTGTTCTTCATTCTGATTTTTAGTAACTGGCTCATTGATGATGACAGTGGCAACATCTGTGTTGGTATCTGGGAGATCTGTTTCTTCAACATCAATGGTTACTTTTTCTTTACCCACTGAATTTAACTTAGGCCTTTTGTTGTATCTTAACTTGAATTTAGTTTCAGTGGTAGATTCAGCAACATAGGTATCTTCTTCTCTTACTCTTTTAGTGGCTTTCTCTGTTTGATCAGCAGTCTCTAAAGTGTGACTAGTATCACTTTTCTTTATTGCATCTACTAAAGTATTCTCTGTCCATTCAGTTTGATTGGCATATCTTTCTATCTCTAGTTTTGTTTCATGAGTGAAGGGTGTTAACTTACATTTAACCCTCATTTTACTTAGAATCCCTTGTGGATCATAATTAAGGAAAACTTTCTTCAAATCTGCACTCCAATAGTTGTTTAGCTGCTTTTGCCTCTGCATCCATAAATCACAAAAGTTCCTCTCCATAGAAAATCAAATTTTACATGTTTACCTTTGTCTTCTCTTCTTGAATCCCATTTTAACACTTTATCTCCAATGTAAAAATCATCTTCTTTAGTCCTTTTATCAAAGAAATTCTTTATCTTGTTTTGGATCATTTGAGACTTGATATAAACTTCTTCCCTTGTTTGTTGCAAGTGAATAGTTTGATTCATCCTTCTTTGAATATCATTTGTTTCAACTTGTAACTCTTGGATAATCTTCATTACTGGTACTCCTAGGGAGTATGGAAAAATAACCTCCATTCCATAGACAAGTTGGTAAGGGGATGTACCAATGGATTTTTTAGTTGTAAGTCTATATGCCCATAAGGCGTTGACTAACTTCTTATTCCAAGTCTTTTTGTTATCTTCCAGTAACTTTTTGATGATATTTACAAGGCTTTTATTTGAAGATTAAGCTAGGCCATTACCTTGAGGGTAATATGTAGTAGAATGACCTAGGGTAATATGGTATTTATGGCAAAAGTCAATCATTTTTTAAAATTTGAATGTTGTTGCATTATCATTAATTATCTTTTGGGGACATCCAAATCTTGAAAGAATGTTACTTTCTAGGAAAGAGATAATGACAGTATCTGTGGCTTGCCTAAAGGGTATGGCTTCAATTCACTTGGTAAAATAATCAGTGGCTGTCAGAATCCACTTATGTTGGGCTGATGATGGGGGGTGAATTTCTCCAATGAAGTCAAGACCCCATTGCTGAAATGGCATTTCTGTAGAGATGGAATTTAATGGCAGGGGTAACAGTTTTTTCTTACCCTCAAAGATTTGGCACTTATGACAGAAGGTCATATATTTTTTGACATTAGCAAACAAGGTAGGCCAGTAAAAACCAGCTCTCGGGATCTTGTCTGCAATAGTTTTCGAGTATAGATGTCCTCCACAGTCACCTGCATTAAATTCTTATAATACTTTGTCAGCTTCTTCTTTTGACAAATAATTTAATAAAATCCCACTTTCATCTTTCCAAAAAATTGCCTTGTCTAAAATACAAAATCTTACTGCATTAAGCTTTAGAAATCTTGCTTTTGTTCTAGATAAACCAGGAGGAGCTTGTAAGTTTAGTAATACAAATATAATATCTGCATACTATGGTGAGTCTGAAAAGGCTTCACTAATCTCTGGAGTCGCCATCTCTTCCTGATCATCTATTTGGGCAATAAAATCTATGTCTAGGGCATGACAATTTGATTCAGCCATAAGTTTGGCTAAACCTTGAACTTTTATCAACTTTGTGGGTTTTATCTCTATGTGATATTCTAAGATAGTGGCAATCCACTTTCCTCTTATTCCATCAGGACCATCCTGAGTAAGAATGTCTTTTACTACAGCATTTGGGACATAGGAAATTATGTGAGAATAGAGAATGTAAACTCTAAAGTATTTAATGGCCTTTACCAAAGCTAAGGCTTGTTTATCCGTGATATTGTACTTCAAAGATGCATCTCTAAGTGTTCTGCTAAAGAAAGCTATGGGTTGTTCATAACCCTGGTCATTTTTCTGCAGTAACACTGCAGCAATGGTGTGTTCTGAAGCAAATGAAAAAATGATGAAATCCTTTTTAAAATCAGGACTTATAAGGACCGGGGTTTTGGTTAAGGCCTGTTTGATGGATTCAAAAGATTGTTTGGCCTCAACAATCCATTTAAGAATTGAACCCTTTTTAAGCATGTTATTTAGTTCTCAAATTATCTCATCTAAATTGGATATGAATCTTCTTAAAAAAATAATCTTACCTAGAAAGGCTTGTAACTCTTTTATGTTTCTTGGTGGATTGATGTTAAGAATTGCTTCTATTCTTGAAAGATCTATCATAATTCCTTCTTTTGAAATTATGTGTCCTAGTAACTTGCCTTCTTCTGATCTAAACAGGGTTTTCTTAGGATTTAATGAGATGCCAAACTTTCTGCATTTTATAAAAACTTGTCTAAGATGATCTAAGTGTTCATAATCAGTCTTAGAAAATACCATTATGTCATCTAAGAAAATTACCAAGATTTCATGAATTTCCTTTGCAAATGCTATATCCATAGCTCTTTGAAAGGTTTCCCTTACATTCATTAAACCAAAGGGCATTTTTACATACATAAAAGTGCCCAAAGGAGTAGTAAAAGTTGTTTTGGCTTGATCCTCTGGTTGGACTAAAATCTGGTTGTATCCTGAAAAACCATCTAACAGTGAAATCCTAGAAGAACCAACTACTCTTTGTAAGATGTGATCCATTTTCTGTAAAGGATAATTATCTTTTCAGGATACTTTATTTAGATTCCTAAAGTTGACACATAATCTAATCTCTCGTGTTTTCTTTCTTGTTGGAACTAGGTTAGAAACCCAATCATAATATCTGATTGGTGCAATTACGTGTGCATCATACATTCTTTTCACTTCTTTTTCTATTAGGGGCATCTAGACAGGGTTGATTCTCCTTGACTTTTGTCTAAAGGGATTTTGATCTTCTTTTACTGGAATTTTATGTTGAATTATGTTGGTGTCATAGGATTTAAGGTCCTCATAACTCCAAGCAAAAACATCTTGGAATTCCTTAAAAAGAGCAATATATTTTTCCTTTTCCTGTTGAGGTAAGGCTTTGGAAAGTTTTATCATTTCGGGTTTCAGTTCTGTGTCTATGTTGCATTACTCAATGTCAGATCTAAGTGGCTCCATTTTGGGTTTTCTAGAAACATCATTTGAGTCAAATAAATCTTCTAATGGGGTTAAACCTATTGGCAAGAAATTGTCTTTGAGATTTAATATGTCAGATTCTTCATCAATTATCTCATCAATTTCTACTCTCTTTAATTTATCTATATATCTGATTGATTGAATTTAGTGGGTCTAGCAAACTTTAATTTATTTACATCTACATTAAATAAATCTATTTCACAAGCTAAATCTTGATCTATGGTACAATCAGATTCTATCTTACAGTTCTGAAATTCACCTTCAGTATTCATAAAATTATAAATTTGTTGATCTTGTGAAAAAATCTACCAATATTTGAGGTTATCTGGGATTATTGGTCTGTGCTTTACTTCTGCAGTATACATATGATTAGGCTGAAAAGGTAAATAACAAGTGCTAGCAAATGTTGCCAAAGGATGTGCTTGTAAATTTTTCCTTCTTGGTATTGCAGAGAAATTACATTCCAATAAATCATCAATCAAATCTAATACAGTCTCTCTATATCGGCATAATCTAGGAATGTAAACTGAATATTCACCTTTAATTTGTTTTACAATCAACTCTGAATCTCCCATTATTTCTATTCTTTTACCTCCTAAATTTCTGATTATTTGGAGTCCTAAAATGAGGGCTTCATACTCAGCCATATTGTTTGTACATTTGAAATTCAGTCTAAAAGCATGGCCTTTTGCATGATTTTTCTCTATATTGGTTATCCATACTCCTGATCCTGCTCCTAACTTGTTTACTGAGCCATCAAATTCTAAATTCCATAGAGATTCAAGAAAGATGTTATCATTGTTTTGTGTTTTCTTTTCTTCCTTTAGTTCAGTCTTGATTTCATTATCTGTTTCAGCATTACATAGGATGAATGAATCTAGGTCAGTAGGTGTAGCATAAATTGGGTAATTTATTGATCTTTCTGCATTACTTACCATGTATTTCATTAAAGTTTCCGTATCTAACTTCTTAGGTTGACCAAAAATTGATATAGTAGCATAAGACATGTCCAATTGTAGAGATCCCTGTAACTTTACTCCCCATGAGCGAGATAATAACATTCCATATTTGGGTGGAATATCAGCTATTATAATGTCCATAGGTATACTCTTACTAGGATATTGAACTAGTGTTACACATAAATCTTTGATTAATCCTAGGCATTTTACTTTGCTTGAATCAAATGAAAATAAACCCTTGTAAGCCCTTGTAATGTCTAAGTTCAGGGTTTCCATTATAGCTTTGGGCATTAAATTATGTGAAGCTCCTGAATCTAACATTGTGTTGTGTAAAATTTGATCATGAATGGTTAAACTGATGTAAAATGGAGGAACTGATCCATCTTGGATGTTTTCCATTTACATCTGGGCCAAAAATCAACTCTGGTTTATCATCATTCAAATTTATGGAGTCTTCTCCATCATTTATGTTCAGTGTTTCATTGATGGTTGATTTATACAAATCATGTTTTACCAATTCTATTAAAGGAATTGGTATTTTCAACTTTGCAATCTCAGTTTGTATGTTGAATGAAGGTTGAGATTTACTTATTTGAATTAAATCTTCTTTGGTAACTGTAGTTTGTGTTGGTTTATCTTGTTTTTCTACAGTTATGTTTTCAGTTTCAATTTGAGTGTCTTGAGTCTTACTGCTTTTTGTTTTCTATTCAAGAGTGGTTTGTGAAGCAGTAGATGTTTTTTTAGTTTTAGTATTGTCAGAAAATGTTTTTACAGTAGCAGCTTTTGGATCTGTTGATTTTGGATTAGCAGTGGATGTTTTAGGATCTAAGTTTGTTGTTTTAGCAGAATCATATGCTTTTGCAACAACAGATTTTTGTGAATCGTTTGTAGCTTGAGAAACTTCATTTGTTATGTCAACAATATTAGGGCTTGGTGAAATTTTAGGATCAGAAACTTTTTGGGAAGAACTAGAGTTTTGCCTATTTTCCCTAGGGAGAATTTGTAGAACTTTTGATGTTGGGGCTTCTATTTTTTTCTTATTTTCATTTTGAGGAGTTTTCTTAGTAGAAGTTTCAGTATTTTTCTTACTCTTAAGGTTATATTGCTTGTGAAATTCGTTTGTGGAAAAATCATAACCTTGTTTATAATCAAATGATTCCCCTGAATCTAATTGGAGTTGTTGAAGTTCAAATAAATCTTGATCTTCATGTGTGAGAAAGATAGTGTTATTATCATCTATTCCCACTAAATTTATGGTATCCTCATCCTCAAAATTGTTTTGAGAACTCTTAGCATAGATCTCCTGAAATGGAGGTCTTATTATTTGGTCTGGGATTAATTCTTTTGATTTTCCTGAATTTGTGTTTTCTAAAATTGGGATTTCTAATTTGTTGTTGATTATCCCACTGAGGTCTTCTTTCTATGTTATCTAATCTATCCATAATCTTTCTAAAGTCTTAGCTAACATATATATTTTTGTGTCTGAACTAGAGGCTTCTTCTTTTATAGTTACTCTCCTTTCATTTCTCAATCTAGCTTTCTTAGCTAAAATGTTTATTTCTACACCTACAGTATCTGTTTGTATTCTTTCCAAGGTCTCTGCATTTCTTTTTCTTAACTGATATGCCATGTCAGTGTCAATTCCATCTGGGAATTTGAGCAATACAAAGTCAGGAGTGGGTTTTATATTTGTAGGAATGGAATTGTAAACATTTTTATATCTAGTGCAGTAGTCTTGTACTGATTCATTGGGAGCTCTCTTCATTGCATCAAATTCAGAAAATATTTGTAAGGGGTTTTTCTTCTTTTCCCATTTATTTAAAAATAATCTATGGAAAACAGCTAAATCAGCTACACTACCTGCAGTGAGACCTTTAAACCATTTCTTTACTTCTCCTGTTAATGTTTGGGCAAACAACCTCATTTGTACATCTGATTCATCTATCTCATGGAGTTCAAAGTAATCTGTCATTTTGCTTATGTGTTGTTGTGTAGTATAATGTGTAGTAGCATCAAACTATGGTATTTTACATTGGTAATCTTGGGGCATGTCATGAAATTTTCCTGGAAGAACTAGGGGAGCATATCTGGCAGCCATAGCTTGAATTCTAGCTTGGCTAGGAAGTAAAGTAGAAGTACTTAGGGCTGTACTGGAAGAGGTAGCTGATGAAACTGGATTATAGAATGCTAAACCAGAAAAATTAGTGGAAGAACTAAAAGATGAGGTGGAGGTACTAGCAAGTGAAATTGAACTATATGAAGCACTAGTAGGAAATTAGAATGATGTGTTTGAAAAAGTAGAAGGTAAACTAGTGGATATAATGGATGTAGGGAATGAAGGAAATAATATTCTAGGCTGTAGAGGTAGTCTAGAGATAATTGGATCTATAGACTGTATGGTAGTAGAAACTATAGATGATGTAGTGGCATAAAAGTATGAACCTACAGATTCTAAAAGGTTTGTATCTAACTGAGAAGTAGAAGGTTTAGGTGTATATGCTGATAAGGCAGGTAGTTCAACTGAATGCTGAAAGAGATCTTCATCTATTTCCTTAAGTACAGTAGCATTCAATTCATCAAGTTTATCATAAATTTCAAAAAAAAAAGATTCAAAATCTACTAAAACAGTTTCCTTTTTAATTTCAAGAGATGAAATAAAATCAGGATCTATAACAACGTTTTTAAAATCACTTTCTGATTTGTTTCTGAATAGAGAATGTTAAAAATTTAAATCAAAATCTATGTCTTGTATGCTTGTTAAATGTTTTGGAAGAAAATTTGATCTAAATAAGGAAACTTTATTACCTAAATCTTCTATCTGTTTTTTCTTTTTGCCAATTCTGTCGGGGTTGTCCACTATAACAGCAGGTTTAGGATCTGAGTTAGACTTGGTATAATAAACTTTCCTAGAAGCCATAATTACAAATTTTTGATAAAATGATACTCACAACTTATAAAATAGTCTTAAAGGCAAAAAGGTAATGAAACATATCATTTTAAGACTTATTTTATAATTGAGGATTGTTTAGTTCCCCAGTATGGTCGTCAGTATGTTATCACTCTAGTAATTCCAAAGTTGTGAGATTTTGGTTTAAAGTCTAAGAACACTAGAGGTAACCACAAACCAACTTTTAAGCTCCAGGATCTAGCCTTCCTAGGGTTCAGAGAGGTCTCTCTCTATAAGATTTAACTTTGTTTGTTTTATAAAATATTAGACTAGTTATGATTGTGCAATTTGGTTTTGGTTTGATTGATTTAGTGGGAAAATTACCTAATGAGACGGATAGTGGGAAATATGTTTGTCCATTGGGCTTAGGAGTCAAAAATAAAGCAGACAGAGTTGGGATCAAAGTCAAGAAGTCAAATGTTTTCAGGGCAAGATAGATAACCCATGAAGATCTTGGAAGGTTGTTTGGTGAGGTGATATGATTGGGATAAAGAGCAATGAATGGTTCTTTGATCCAGAAAAGAGAAGTAGTAGGCAGAGGTCAAACAAAAAAGGGAGCAATTAAGGATTCCCTACTCTGGAAATCAACAGAAAACATGCAAATGTTAAACAGTAAAAACAGGGTGCTTTTAACAAATCCTGAAGTAATACTCCTGCTTATTCATTCAAATTTGTAAAACATTTATGGATGCATGTAACAAATAAAGATAACAATGACAAGAAGGAAATACTTCACTTCAATAGCTCATCACATGAATCCTGAAATATGATGCTAATTGGTCTGGTCCAGTCTGCTACTCGAGATTTGAAACACAAAAGCCTTCAAGTCCAATAAAAAATTGACTATAGAAATCTTTAGCAATTTATTCCATAATAATACTTCAAAGGGTGAAGTATTTATACATAATTGTTTACAAAATATCCTAGAATGCTTCTAGGAATTATCTAAGGGAAAAAAGAAATAACTTTACAATGATAATAGAGACAGTTGCTCAACAAATCAGCAAGTTGTCCTATTAATTTAAATAAAATAGTCACTGATTATGGATAAAATGTAGTTGGCTGCCTTGGTGTCTTCCTTGCTGGCTTTAGATATTTCAAGTTTGTTTTGAAATCTGATCTGCTTTATCTGATACTCTTTCACTGATTCTCTTTAATCTCTGATACTCTTTTTCAATTCGGATACTCTTTAATCACTGTAAAACATGTTTACTGCTATAAAAATTTGTTTTGACTACAAATCAGCAAACTGTTTTGACTGTTATCTTTCTGCCTTCTTACCTTTCACAGTAAATATGTTAATTACTGCCAATATTCTTCACTTGGAATTTGTATTTTTTTCAGCTTTCTGAAGTTCTCATCGGCTTCTGTGTACCTGGAAAAAGTTGGTTTAATTACAAACAAGTGTCTTAACTCATGCTGCAAGTAAAATAAGTCCTCAAAACTTCTGAGTAAGACTTTTCCTATTGGAATGCCTTGTCCACCACCTAATTTCTCAACTTGTTCCTTTGCATATTCTCTAATCTTTTTATTATAATCTTCCTGAGACATTAATTTTTCATTGATGACCAAAATATTAGGCAAACTTCTTTGCCTCAAATTCTCAAATTTGACCATAAACCTGGTTACGGAGATGTTCATATTCTCACTTTTTTCCTCAAGTTGCTTCATCAGGTTCTTCTTGGTGATGACTTTCTTTATCTCAAGGATAATTTTAGTCCTGTCAGTAATTTCAATCTCTTTTAATTCTTGCATGTTCTTGTTGTTTAGAAAATTTATTAGTTCTAAAGCTTATTATGGTTTGCTAAAGTACATAGGAGGCTTACATAGCTACCTAAAACATATTATTCTCATGTTTAACCCCACCAGTCTAGAGTATGTGTTCAGGCCACACATCTAGAAGCTAGAGGGAAGAACATTTATGAAGAGGGTAGGAAGAAACCTTTTAAGGGTAAAGCCAAGGAAAAGATGTCAAAAGGTAAAAACAAAAAGAATGCATTTGTTAAGAAAGAGGGAGAAAAAGTGGTTTGTAAACATTGTTCAAAAGAAGGCCATTGTTAGTATGAATCCTTTGTCGAAGTGTACGAAAAAGGACCACTTTAGCTACGCATAACTAATAGCCCTAACAACAAAAGTGGCTGCCAATATCTTCAGATCTGCGATTAGTTAGACAATAAAATAGCTGCAAAACACCAGATCTATGTATGGAAAGACATTAAGCAGTAAAAATAAGGGTTTGCTCCATATACCAATAGACAAGACAAGAACAATTTTTGAAAGAATTTTTTGTATTAATGGGGCACCTGTGAGGAAAACCAGAAGGAGTATCCAATTCCCCTCAGTGGGATGGGTTCTTGGAAGTCCTCAGCACTTCAGATCTAAGATTTCTCTCTCTAGTTGATGTAGAAAACCCAATGCAAAGAGTAGAGCTCAAGGGGAGAAAATGGCAGAAAATGGTGACCAAGTGTATAGATCCAGAGTGATCTAATAGGCAACAAAAGGTGAAGAATGGTAGGAAAAACCCTCCTATTTATAACAAAATATTGGGTCATTCTAGATCTTGGTGCATGGGTTAGCCAGATCTAGATCCACTTTTTATGGAATATTTTATTATATTTGTTGGAGGGAAAAGGTATTTGACTTGGGTCAAATCCCTTAATTTGTTAAAAATAAATAAATAAATTATTTATTTATCTTTTTAAGGAAGTGGTTAGAAGATAATCAAATAAATAATGATTTATTTAATTATTTAAAGAAGTGGTTGAAAGATAATTAAATAAATAGTGATTTATTTAATTATTTATGGGTGATTTGGTCATATTTAACAAGGAATATCATCTAAATAAGGTTTAAATGATTATTCCTATAAAATAATAAGATAAATAAAGGTTTATCTAATTAATTTCTTTGATTTTGGGTTAAACATGATTGGGAATAATAATTAAATTATGGTTTAATTAATTATTCCATGAGGAAAATCAAACAAATATGGGTTTGTTTAATATTTCCTTTTGGGGTTTCCTGTTTTAACATAGTGAAAGAAGTTTTACTTAGGGTAAAACTGGTCTTACATGGTGTACTTGGGTCCATCTAATGATAAAAGGTTAGATGACCAAAAAATGGTGTAACAGATTGCCCCCCAGCGTGCGAGTGTCGGGAGCAAATCGTATGACCGAAGTACGTTGTAAGAACACAATCACTAGACAACAAAAGGGGTGTCAGAGAGAGAAATGTGAGGTAGATAGTGTGCTGAAGGACTAGACCCTGAGGGGACGAGACTCGCAGGTGCAACAAGTCTCTTTTTATGAGAGGGTACCTGTGCTGAAGGCGGCGGGGGAGGCATACCTATGCCCGCCGAGACAAAGTACAAAAGAATAGTGTGTCCAATAAACAAGGGATCGAACCATAAAATACTGCTGGCATAATCATGAGCCAGATAAAAATATAATGAGGAATCCCACATACATGCTGTGCCTGGGATAACATCCAGGACTTGTACAATAATATCTGAGTAGATGAGATACAAATACAACCCAAATGCCCCCTGCAAATGGGGAAGGGCTCACAAAATCTGACTGATACATGCAAATCGAAGAGGCGCTGCAAGTGGCTATGGCCAACATCATCAAATATCTGGAGCTGCATCGAAGGCTGCAAAGAAGAGGTCATCCGGGCATGTGGGGGGCTACCTGTAGGGCCACCCCCTCATGAGGGTTGAAACATCTCACACACACCCGGGAATCATCAAGAGCTGCTGCTGGATCATTGGACCATCAAGTATACGAATCTCGATCATGATGAAGGAGCTGGAGAAACAATCAAGCCAACGGGAAAGGAGATATCCCTTTGCCTGATCCGAGGCACTGAACAAGAGTGGAAGCTGGAACCAAGGTACACCGCCCTCTAGACCTGGCTTCTGGAATAAATGAGCTGATGTCGACAGAAGGAGGTCCGCCATAGTTGAGGCAATGAGAGACCCTCAACCAAGGCACGAGAGAAAAGAGTAGAGCGATGGACAGACTGACACTAATGATGATAGTGAAGTGGAAAGGACTGAGTAGCTAATGGACGACTTCCCTTGCTAGAGGATAAAGGGCATGAATGACATGGCAGCGACTGACACAACATCATCAGGGATGGGGGACAGTGAAACTGAAGGTCATAATGTGCGACACAAGAGAGAGACCAAGCAATGATGGATGGAGGGCTATAGTGGGGTACAAAGGGACTCGGCATAGACTCCATGGAGGGAATGATGACTCAACTTGGATGCTCTAAACAAGGGCGACTCGATGGTGCTGCCACACAGTAAAGGCCCGAATGGGGGAACCGTGGAAACATGAGTACATGATGGGAACTCATGACGAAAATCGACACGAACAAGGACAAGTAAGGGGGCAAGATGGTGCCCCAAGTACAAGTGTCGTAAGTGAGGAAATTCGATTTTTAGGAGGGGTGAAGTGACCCTTCTTGGACAAAATGTGTCCTGGTGGAGTGTCAGATCTCAAAAAACTAATAGATACCCATTTGAGGGCTCGGTGAGAGCTTTCCAACGGTGCAGACGGTTCGTCAAACGGGGCTACGGTGTGGTCACAGCAGTCGAAAGAAGAAACATGGGTTCTCTTTTAATAAGGCAGTTTTCCCTCCAAAATCACTCATTTGCTATTATTGCTGTGGTGAATGTAGAGAGGAGAGAAGGCCCTAAATCTTGCGGCGAACGTAGCGGACAAACCGACCGTTGGAATCGTGATCCGTCAGTTGCAGGTAAGAGGTCTAACTTTTCTCTTGCATTTTGATGGATTACATTTTCAGTTTAGGGCCCAGAATCCCAGAAACAGCCCCTCCTTCATCTCTACGGCCGGGTCGCACTTTTTGGGGCAAAAAGTGCGACCTAAGACGCAGGTATCAGGGCAAAAAGTGCGACCTAGTCCAGAAAAGAGCAGAAAACTACGACCTGGGAGATGAGGGGGTTTTGGTGCTGTTTTATGGCTGGAAGTTGGGTTTTGGTGTTTGGTTGTGGTTTTCCCGATCTGTACGCTGACAAAAATGATGTGTTTGTGCAGGTATGGTAGAATTACGGGTCAACTGGAGAGAGAGAGATCTGGGGACACTACGGACAGAGATCCAGGCGGATCAGGGCGTCCACCGTGTTTTGGCCAGATTTGGGGTTCTCAAGTTTTTGGAGAACCCGTTGATGAGAGCAGGGGAACCGTTACTGGCCCGGATTATCAGTTACTGGGATCCAGATCAGGAGATCTTTGTAGTGCATGGGCACAGGATCGAGCTGACGGTCCAGGACGTGTACTTCCTGACTGGTCTCCCACCACTGGGGATGGTGGGAAACACACAGCCAGTGTTGCCGCGGGGGCGGCATATCATGGAGTTCGTGGAACGCCATTGTCGACCGGGTCTCCAAGTCAAGGGGACTCGAATACCGATCGGGGATCTAGAGAGGCTAGAAACCCATGCAGTGGCCGCAGCTGTGCTGCGAATCCTGGGCATCCAGGCGTTCCATCACATCACTGGGGGGCAGATGATGATAGTGGAAAGTGTGTTGGGTGGGACCTACTATAGGTGGGCCCAGATGTTATTGGTGTCGCTAAAGCGACAGTTGTCACCATGCAGGCGGCAGGTGAACCATGACTTCTCATATGGGACTTTGTTGTGCGCCTTCTTCTTTGAGAAGATTCCGACCTTGAGGCCTCGTGTACAGCTTCCAGATGGGGGCCTGAGGGAGCCCAGGATGCGCCGTTGGGGACGGCTACTGTGCAGAGGAGGAGGAGGGGCGGTCGGGCGGGTGTTTCGACCGGAGTTTTTTGCCCATTGGGATCAAATGCCGCTGTACATAGACGACTACCCCTATAGTGGGATGAGCTACTGTGGGGATCCGGATCTGCCACTTCCGCCTGGTCGAGTCTGGGGGCCCGATGGTAAGTGACAAATTGCTATTCTTGTGTGGGCATGTTAAAGTTTTTGAATAGTAATTGATGATACTGATTCATGGACTTTTGGTATGCAGATATAGCACCGGTAAAACCGGCCGGATATATGGGACGACCGGCAGCGTCTGGAGCTACAGGTCCAAGTGGGTCGAGAGCGGCGCAGAATGAGGATGCAGCCGCCCTGCTGGAGGACATCCGCCGTAGATGTGAAAGGTTGTTGACCGGAGTATCAGAGCGCGGGTGGCAGGACTTAGATGACCAGTTCATAGAGCCATGTGTTGGTCTACCCTCGGAGTGGCGAGGTGTCATGCGGCGCATGGCGATGGCCGGTCAGGCTATGCGCGATCTACATGCTGCAGGGGCAGAGCCATTGGCCCGGGAGCCTCCAGATAGTGATTAGGGGTGGGGCATGTGGTGCCCCCATGATGTATGTAGGGGCAGGTGGTGGCCCCAGTTTTGGGTTTTGTTTGTAACATGCTATGGGCATGTCGTATGTATCAGAGTAGATGGACTCTAAACACATGTTTTGCGACACATATTATGGATATGCATCGTTTTTTGATGGTTATTTAATGTTATTGTCTTGTATGAAATGTGTGTGATAAATGCCAATCTAGAACATGGTTTGCAATACTATCTACATAGTGATTCTGTTCTCGAGGTACATGGTTGAAAGTTATGGTTTCAAACGCACGTATTAAGATTTTCACTCGTAAATAGCGTCTAAACGGCACAGGGTTATGCACACGATAAACACCATTTAGTTGCATTACAAGAAGCAGGGAATCCAAACGAACGTGCAGATGGAGGATGCGATGAAAGAGGGCATCGGCTAATAGACCACGCACTGCATCATATTCGGCCTGATTGTTGGTGGCAGAACCAATGCATACCCCGTTAGAAAGAACAAGGGCATGCAAGGGGGTGAAGATGGCCCAACCTGCCGAGGCTAGATTCCTAGAGTAGCGACTTGCACCATCGGCGTAACCGATAAAGGGTGTGGACGGGGGGTCCTGCAGAATGGTGTGACAAGACAATAAATGAGGGGATGAAAGGAAATGACGGCAGCGTGAGTGTACAGAAGTCATCGGGCGGCAACCGCAGGAGGGAGTGCAAGGGGCAGGATGACCAAGACTCAGACAGGGTGGTGTATGAGGGCTATCAGAAGCATGGGGAGGACTCGGGTTGCGGAGGTCAACAGAGACATAAGTGGAGTGATCTCGGGTATGAGGAGGAACAGGGTGATCAAGGGACACGACAGGGGAGGATGCAGACGGGCTAGGCTCCGTGTGTCTCGCAGAGGAAGATAAGTAAAGGATGGTTACAGTAGACTCCGTCATCTGAACATCAGGGGGGTAATGTTGATGGGGGCGGGGGGATCCTCAGGTTGACCTGAAGCGTACTGCGCAAGGATAGGAGAGGCGGATTGATTTTGTTCAACCTCATACACTCGGATTACCTCTAAAGAGGCGCAGTAGTGCGTCAGGTGAGGACAATGGTGGGAGTAATGGCCATGAACACCGCACAAAGCACAAGGCTTGTTGGTGCGAAGAGTCTTAGGGTTCTTGGTTACGGACGAAGAAGGAATGGGGGCTTCAGGGACCGTAGACTCGGGGAACGCGAATTTAACCATGGGCTGAATACGGGGCAACTCAGGACAAGCATGGGTGGCATGACCGGTGACATCACACAAAGCGCAAGGCTTTGCAAGCGGTGGAGGGGCCGGGTCAGTTGTGGTAGTCTTGTCTTTGGGTGCCCCCTTGCGGGCTTTGCCTTTCTTCCCGGCTGTCGTCACGACAAGAGAAGGGTCCTGTGGAGGTGCTGGGGGCACGGAGGCAACGGAGGAAGCTAGGGGGACCGGTTGAACCGGTGTCAAAGCCATATAGGGCTTGGGGTGACCAGGAGGGGTGGCGGCTGGGGGATCAAGGTACCAGACCGGTATGCCCAAGGTCAAGTTAGGGAGAGAGAGGGTGGCCATGACGGGGACAGAATATACTCCGGGAGGGGGAGCTAGGAAAGGGATCTGCCCAGCAGGGTAATGATGGGGAGGGACGGCTTCGAGATGGTTAAGGCCAGGAGGAACCGATCCAGGAGGATAGAGGGGTTCAGGGATACCAACTAGAGGGGTAGGGCCAGAAGGAGGGGGTCTGGCTGGCTGAGATGAATGGCTAGGAGCGGGTTGCGGAGGGCGAGGAGGAGGTTGCTAACTAGCCGAGGCAGGCCGCTTACGGGCAGCCTGAGACGATTGCATCATGCAAACATTCGATGAGCTGGGATCGGTGACAGGAGGGGGGGGAAGGTTAGGGAAAGTTCCAAGCAGGGAGGAATATTTGTAAACACCGGGGGAGACACTGGTCAAGGAATCAACGGTTTGCTTGTTGGCTACGGAAGAGATGGTCGTCTCAGGGGAGGTCTGAGATTTTGGCTCATGATATGTCAACTGGTCAATGGTGACTATCTTTCCATTATGGGGGAAAGACATCTTGCGAAAGACCGCGGATGGGACAGCAGACATAGCATAGGTGTAGCTTCGCCCCAATAGAATGTTGTAATCTAGCGGGGCGTCGATGACTTTGACGTCAACGCAAACAGTCTTACCGGCGAGGGTGATAGGACAATTACGAAACAGGCCAATGGGCTGGGAGGCATGACCGTCCCACGCTCGAAGGGTGATCGTGGAAGGGGCCAGTTCAGGAGATCCGAGTTGCTTCCAAACCGAAGCGGACATCACGCATGTGGATGCCCCCTCATCAATGATACATCGGGACACGTTGGCGTTCCGGATTTTGACTAGGATTTGGAAGGCGACGGAAGGAGGGAGAGGAGGATGGTCCGATTGAGTGGTGTCGAAAACAATCATTTGGTCATCAACAGGATCTACAACGCCCACGGCAGATAGTAGAGCCTTCTTTTGGGAAGGGCACGACTGGAGGAGCTCCAGTGTGGAAATGGCGGTAGGAGATTGCGCCAAATCATCTACTATGCTATATGAATGGGCAGCTCGACTGGGAGCAGCGTTTCGACGTAGTGGGCCCTTAGGTATCTTGGTATGAACCTCAACTTTTGGTTGAGGGATATGTAAGGGGCCACTGGGTGATGAAAGAGGCTCTGGAGAACCTGAAGAAGGAGGCTCAGGAGCAGACTGAGCAGGAGGCTTGGAGTACTGGCAAGATCGAGTTTGAAGGTGAAAATCGACAGACGAGTTAGGGTCGGAGTGCATCATAAGGATCTGGTAATCAGAGGAACCAGAAAGGGAAGGGGGGGTGGCTACCTGGCTGTCGGGCGGTTGGGTAGCCACGAATCCTTGCTGAGGGAAAGGATCAGTAAACACAGCTGGCTGGGTAGTGGCCACATTAGGAGGAGCATGAGGGGATGCGTGCTGTCCGCGTAATGTGGCTTGAGACTCCCACATCTGCCGCATCTGGGGTAATAGGGGACAATCGTGGGTGTAATGACCATAAACACCGCAACACGAACAAGGCTTGCTTGTGCGAAGCGGCCTGTCCGGCTTGGGCTGAGTGCCCTGTTGCTGGTTGGCAGTGCTAGGGTCCACACCAGGATTGGGTCCACGGGTACCAGGGGTAGATTGGTTTGGATTGCCTCTCCGCCTTCTTTGAGAATAAGGGGGATTGGTCGCGCCCTGCTGTGCAAATACTTGCCTTGGAGGGGGCTGTAGGTGCTGGTGCTGGGGTTGAGGAGGGAAGGGAGGAGGAAGCGCATATGCTGGAGGAGCTGGCGCACCAGGCTGCAGATAAGGGTAATGGGTAGGTTGGGCAACATTGAGGTAAGCAGGAGGCTGGGCAAAAGGAGGAGGCATGCCGTATCCTGGATACATGCTACCGGGAGGGGGGAGAGTGCTGGAGGAGCTGGCCCCTCCCTGAGGGGGACCATAGCCCATAGAGGGTTGAGCGTATGGATGGGAAAGGGTTCCAACGATACCGTCGGCGGAATGAGATGCCCCTGGGGCGTTAGCGCCACCGGGCCTGGGGAGGTCAGGAAGAACGGTATAAACATAACCAGATTGAGCGTAGATCAGGTCATATTTCAAGGCTATTTGGAGGGCGGCTTCTTCAGTTTGAGGAAAATGAGAGGTGACATCTTTGCCGATGGGAGCGGGAAGGGTGCGAAGGAACCAGTCCATGTAAACCCGATCTTCAAAGGGAGGGGCTCGACATAAGCTCCGTCTTCTTCGCCATTCCTGAACATGGGTGGAAAGGCGTGTTGAAGAGGATTTCTTGAAGGAAGTCAAGAGCTCCGTGCCAGTATCGTATCAGAGAGGGAGCTGGAAGTACGACAAAAAGGCTTGGGCAAGAGTCTCAAAGGTGGTATGGGTAGAGGTGGCTTGTTCGACATACCATTTAGAAGCTTCGTCGGTAAGCGTGCGTTGGAACAAACGAAGACGGATGGAGTCATCGGTAATGGAATTGGAGGAACACCACATGTGGAAAGATCGGACGTGATTGGTTGGATCTTCGCCATTAAGGCCCTCAAACTTAGGGATATCCGAGGGGAGCTTGGTTGGCATAGCAGGCCAATTAGCATTGTGGTGAATGGGGTCATTGATCAACTGATGGAAATCGGGGAGGCTGAGGCCTGCAATGTACGGCAGCACAGGGGTGGCCGGGGTAGTTCCTGTGGCGGTTCCGCTAGTAGTAGGGGCGGCATTAGGGCCGGGAGAACCACTAGCGTTAGGCCCTAGACCAGACATAGTGAAGGTGACAGGGGGAGAACCAGGAGGAGAAGGAGGACCCGATGAATCAGGAGAGGAGTCGGAGTGCGGACTCGAAGGTGGACTGGCTTGACGACGGTGGGGCGGAGTAGGTCGATCGACCGGAAACTGAGGATGAAGGCCAAGAAGTCTCCGGGATAAGCGCCTTGGGGGCGCAATGATGACAGGAAGAAGGAAACCGACAGGGGCAGAAAGGGACAGAATCAATTAAGGTCAAGGGCAGAAAAGGTGCAGTGACGATTGATTTTAGAGTCTTTGCCAGGCGGTGTTAACCAGGCGCTTCTTCGCTTAGGGTCGGTGTGTGGCGTGCGTTAATTTTAATTTTTAAACCCTTTCCATTTTGAGAGCAAGAAAAAAGTGTGCTGCGTAGCTGAAAATAAACCTACAGAGAACAGAATATAATGTTGAAATAACAGAAAAATAACAGCTACTTGTGCATCTATCTAACCCAAGAAGGTGGGTCTCTCAAAACTATTCTGAAAAGAAAGGGAAAAATCTATGTAAAACACACGGAAAAGAGGCCAATAGATCTAAGGTCAAAAGGGACAGGGATCTAAAGGATAAAGCTGCTGAAAAGAGGTGCAGATCACAGCCAAGAGACAGAGGCAAGGTTGCTGGAAAAAGGGAGGAAATCAGCAAAAGCCGGAGGGGGCAAGGCGGAGGCCTTCAAAGGAGGTCCAAACAAAGCGACAGGAGGTGATTTGAAAGGAAGAAAGGCTGATTTCAAAGGATCTGAAAGGGAGGTAACAGATCTGGAAAAGGAGGCTGAAGCTCTGAAAAACAGACGGCTGAAACAGCTTAAAACTCTTCCACAAAAAGTGGAGGGTACTAAAGCCCTAAGGGGCTATGTTCCCACTTAGATGAGTAAAAACAGATCAGAACTTGGTCAAAACAGGCTGGGACAGAGGCTGGAGGACCCTGACAGAAGCTGCAACAAAACCCAGAAAAATTGCTGAAAAAATGGCAGGTCGTAGTTTCTGACCTGGTTTCAGTGCAGGTCGCAGGAAACAGGCTGAAAAGTGCGACCTGGAGGTCCAGGTCGCAGGTTTAGGGCCAAAAAGTGCGACCCCCAGTTCCGGTTGTCTCGGCGGCAGATTTCCAGAAAAGTTGTCGTCTCAGTTGCGGCTGGTGTCGCTTACCTGCGCAATAGGGCCAGAAACACACGGAAGTTAGAAATTTTAATGTTTTAGGGTTTTATGTGAGAAAAACAACATAAAAATAGGAAAAATAAACAGCTGAAAAGAAACCCTAGGGTCTGAAGTAGCTGGATATGCAGGAATATGAAAAACGACGGCGGTCGTAATTTAAAACCCGTGTGGAGTCGCCATTTGTTAGTATGAATCCTTTGTCGAAGTGTACGAAAAAGGACCACTTTAGCTACGCATAACTAATAGCCCTAACAACAAAAGTGGCTGCCAATATCTTCAGATCTGCGATTAGTTAGACAAGAAAATAGCTGCAAAACACGAGATCTATGTATGGAAAGACATTAAGCAGAAGAAATAAGGGTTTGCTCCATATACCAATAGACAAGACAAGAACAATTTTTGAAAGAATTTTTGTATTAAATGGGGCACCTGTGAGGAAAACCAGAAGGAGTATCCAATTCCCCTCAATGGGATGGGTTCTTGGAAGTCCTCAGCACTTCAGATCTAAGATTCTTCTCTCTAGTTGATGTAGAAAACCCAATGCAAAAAGTAGAGCTCAAAGGGAGCAAAATGGCAGAAAATGGTGACCAAGTGTATAGATCTAGAGTGATCTAATAGGCAACAAAAGGTGAAGAATGGTAGGAAAAACCCTCCTATTTATAACAAAATATTGGGTCATTCTAGATCTTGGTGCATGGGTTAACCAGATCTAGATCCACTTTTTATGGAATATTTTATTATATTTGTTGGAGGAAAAGGTATTTGACTTGGGTCAAATCCCTTAATTTGTCAAAAATAAATAAATAAATGATTTATTTATCTTTTTAAGGAAGCGGTTAGAAGATAATCAAATAAATAATGATTTATTTAATTATTTAAGGAAGTAGTTGAAAGATAATTAAATAAATAATGATTTATTTAATTATTTGTGGGTGATTTGGTCATATTTAACAAGGAATATTATCTAAATAAGGTTTAAATAATTATTCCAAGAAAATAATAAGATAAATAAAGGTTTATCTAATTAATTTCTTTGATTTTGGGTTAAACATGACTGGGAATAATAATTAAATTATGGTTTAATTAATTATTCCATGAGAAAAATCAAACAAATATGGGTTTGTTTAATATTTCCTTTTGGGGTTTCCTGTTTTAACATAGTGAAAGCAGTTTTACTTAGGGTAAAACTGGTCTTACATGGTGTACTTGGGTCCATCTAATGACAATAGGTTAGATGACCAAAAAATGGTGTAACAGCCATGATGAAACTCATTGTTAAAAATTACATCCTAAATTGAGGCCAAAGAAACCCAATAACAAAGGGAAACGTAAAATCGCTGCTACAACTCAACATGATTTAGGATCTGATTCACGTGATAAATCTAAGATTACAGCCATGGTATTAAAGAACATGAAGGGAAAATAAATTGAAACTAAACCCAGTACCAGTACATCAAACTGTCACATAAATACTCCAAATGAAGAAGAAAGAATAAAATTGTTTCATGTGAGGGTCATATCCAAACGTACCAAGATTGACACATTGTTTGACAGTGGGTCACAAGAAAATTTAATCTCTGAATATTTAGACAATAAACTTAACTTTGAGACCACACCACATCCAAAACCATATCCATTAGGTTGGATTTGTAAGGATGAAAATCTACAGGTTTCAAAGAAATGTATATTGAAGTTTGCAATCACAACAAGCTTTGTTGACACATGTAGGAACTTACAGGGTAAGTTCCTTAGATCAAAAACCAAAGGTCACCGCTCACAAATAGATCACAAATCAGTACACCAGTATTATCACGTGGCTAAAACCCTCGAAGAGAGAAATAGTCTACAGCCTGAGCCAATGTGGCCACTTCAAGCAATTTATTAATATAAAAATAAAATTTACATATGTTTCTCTCATAAACGGTTACCGGACAAATGACCATCCATGCTCTTTAAATAGAGATCATGGACCAATCGGGTGTTAAGCCACGAATCAAGTGTCGTTAATACTGAGGAGAGAGTGAACCGTCGGATTATAAGTTACAAATATACATAGTAAAGAAACACACTTTACCTAACTCTACACTAGACTAAGTTGTTCTTAATTATTTCCTATGTGTCGGAATATCCTAACAACACAGTTGAATTAGATGTGGTTCTGCTTGACATAACTGGTATTGTATTAGGGAGTCCTTACTTGTATGACTAAAAAGCGCTCTTCCATCGCCATGAGAACAAGTATAATTTATTCAAATATGGCAAGGAGTTCATTGTAAGAGCACATCGCAAGAAGACAAACATTGCTATGGTAAATGTTGGACAGGTAAAGAGGCTGGTAAATTCAAGTAAGAATTGTGTCCTTCTTATGATTAAGCCTAAAGGTGATATTGATCATGAACCTTTTGAAGGATGTGATCCTAAGTTGAAATCAGATTTATATGATGTGGTTAATGGACATCATGAGATGTTTCAAGAGCCAACGAGATTGCCTCCAAAAAGAGAAATTCAACATGAGATTCAGTCGCAACAAGATTTTCCTCTTCCAAATATCGATATGTATCGCATGTTGATAATGGAGAATGTTGAAATAAAGAGGCAAATCAAATAGATGTTGGATAAAGGCATCATAAGGCCAAGCACCTCACCATGCGGTTCACCCATTGTCTTGATACCAAAGAAAGATGGGACTTGGCGCATGTGTGTAGATTTTCGAGCTTTGAACAAGATTACGGTAAAAATAGTTACCCACTCCTAAGAATAGATAATTTACTTGATCAGCTGAAAGAAGCAAAGTTTTTCACTAAGTTAGATTTACGAAGTGGATATCATCAAGTAAGAATTGCAGAAATTGATATATGGAAAACTGCATTCCAAACCAAACAAGGACTCTTTGAGTGGCTAGTTATGCCTTTTGGTTTGTGTAATGCACCAGAAACTTTCATGCAAGTTATGGATAGTGTTTTGAGACCATTCCTTGATGAATTTGTTCTTGTCTACTTATATAACATTTTAATTTTCAGCAAAACAAGAGAAGATCATGTATTTCACGTGAATAGAGTGCTTGATATTTTGAAGAAAGATAAATTGTTTCTTCAGATGTCAAATTTTGAGTTTGGAAAGAATTATTTGGTCTATTTGGGACATATTGTAGGAGGAGAATTGAGAATTGATCCTTCTAAATTGGAAGCCATTGTGAATTGGCCCACACCCAAGACAATAACCGAGGTAAGAATTTTCTTAGGTGCAACTCAATATTGGAGAAAGTTTATTGCTAACTTTTCCTCCATCGCACCTCCTATGCATGTAGTGACAAGTGTGAAGAAAGGCTTCCAATGGGGAGGCAAACAATAGCAAGCTTTCGAAGCTTTAAAAGACAATATCAATTCAACTCCAATCCTTGCATTACCAAATTTGAGACAGTCATTCAAGATACAAACTAATGCTAGTGATTATGCCATGGGTGTAGTAATTTTGCAGCATTGTAAGTCTATCGCCTTTCATTATGAAACATTTAATGGTGGTGTGACTAATTATCCTACATATGACAAAGAACTATATGTATTGGTACAAAGTGTCAAGAAGTGGAAACGCTACTTGATGGGTAAAGAGACTAATTGTACATATCGATCACCAACCATTACAGTACTTGCAGTCGCAAACAAAATTGCAGCAATCAAGACATTTCAGGTGGATGGGATTTATTCAACAATTTCACTTGGTTATAAGGTACAAGAAAGGTATTTTCAATAAAGTTGCAGATATGATTTCAAGACCAATCATTAGTTCTTCTACTTTACTCAAAAATGATTCTGTTGTACATGATAGTTACATAGAACAATATGCACATGACATTGATTTTCAAGATGTGTATGCTAGTTTGAGTGAAGGGAATCAAGTTGAAGAAAAATATTATCACATGCATAAAAAGTTGTTGTTTCATTTGGGCAAGCTATGTATTCCACAAGGAGAGAGGCTAAGTGTCATGACAAAATCTCATTCGTCTCTTATTGCTAGACACGTTGGGGTAAGCAAAACAGTGGCGCATCTACAGAGGTATTGCTATTGGCCTCGCATGATAGATAGTGTGTCACATTTTATAAGAGGTTTTTCTACGTGTACAACAAGTATGCCTAGTAATAGGAAGCTTGGATTGTACACGCCACTACCGGTACCATCAAGGCCATGGGAGAGTGTCTCCATGGACTTTGTTGGAGATCTACCTATGTCAATAAAGCAACATGATTATCTATTTCTAGTTGTGGATAGATTCAGTAAAATGTGTATACTTATGCCATGTAAGAAAACCATTACTGCTTAACTTTATCTTCAAAATGTTTGGGTTCATTTTGGATTGCCAACTTCTATTGTTAGTGATAGGGATTCCAGGTTCATTGGGAATTTTTGGTCAAAAATATGGAGAATGATGGACACAAAGTTGAAATAGAGTACCACTTTTCATCCACAAACAGATGGAAAAACCGAGGCAGTGAACAGAACAGTTGTGCATCTATTGAGAGGATATTGCACCAAACATCCTAAGTTGTGGGATGAACAACTGCATTACATTCAGCACGCTTACAACTGAGAAAAGCACTCTTCAACACAAACATCACCTTTTGAAGTATGCTTTGGGTATTTTCAAAAATCGCCATTAGACTTCTTCATTGGGAAGGATGTGCAATTTATGGCCATAGTGACATTGATAAGGCTCGAAAGTTCATTGAGAAAATTCAAAATATACATCAACAAGTTCAAGAACAGCTTGAGAAAAATCAAATAAAATACAAAGAGAGGCATGACAAACATCAGTTTGATCACAAGTTTCAAGAGGGAGATGAGGTATGGCTGCACATTAGCAAAGAAAGGATGCAAGGGGAAGGTAAAATGCTCAAACCCATTCGTTATGGTCCTTTTATGATCATAAAGAAAGTTGTTAATAATGCATTCCTACTTGACTTGCCTTCTTATATGCAAATGTATTCAATTGTTAATGTTGAAAACTTACTCTTGTATGAGCCACGTTTGATCTATGATCAAGGAATTGATGTTCAACTACCTTCTATTGAAGATTTCTTGCCAAAATTTATGGATGAGCTCAAAGAAGATACAATTCTTGACAGGAGGACAAGACCATCCAAGAGGGAAAGTTTTGCCTACCTTCAAGTTGGGCTCAGAGGCACTAAACCAAGCAAGGAAAAATGTATGGAAGTTGGAAAGGCGAGGGAGTTGTACCCTCATCTATTGAACAGGTAATCAAGTCTTTTAGGGTCCAAAAGCTTCCCAATGGGGAGGAATGATCTGGAGTTCATAAATTTTGCTCAAAATTCAAAGTTACATGATTGGGTTGAAACCAGAATATTTGTGTAGATCTCGTCTTCTTGATTCTAACGCCGTGAACGGTTTGAAAAATCGATGTCCTATGAGGGGGATATCACGTTCAGATCGAAATGCCAAACATGTTAATTTTCGACAGTTTGACCAGGTTTGACTGGGATGCACAGTCAGCAATGTGGGTGGATGTATAGTCAGAAAAAAATTAATATTCCTCGAAATATTCCTTTCCACCGCACTATTAAGTGTTTGAAAAGTGTCTGTTTTCTATTGCTCAAATAGATTTGGAGGAGTCAATCATAGGGCGCCACGTGGCCAGCCCTAAGGTAGCCACGTGTCCCTAAAAAGGCGTGGTAAAATTTTATGAGGGTTTGCAGGGCTCGAGCCCGAGACCTCCCGCTGGGCACGTGCATGGTTTACCACCCGAGCTACACGTTTTTTCTTAACTGTATACACTCATGGGTTATATTTATTGTTTGTTGAAATCATATTCGGGGGTTGGGAACCGCCGGCGGTCCTAACCCACCAGTGGTCCCGTATACATTGTCACATGTCCACGTTAACGTAACCACCAACCGTCACAGTAAATGTCACCCACAGCGGTTTTCTACATATATGTCACATGGAAATAACAACAACATCAACCAACCCTGCAGTCTGCGTTAACCGACAACTCAACCCGCGTTCAAACTTAACTGCAGTCTCCTACCATGAGTTCCGCCGACAGTAACGTTAACAAGCGGTTTGGGGGTGCATGTGCCCAACCGCAACATTTAATTCAACGGTTAATACGGTGTAACTGTTAGCGAGCCTGCAAAAATTGGCAGCCTATGCTATTTAACTCTAGTTAAGTGGAGCTTTTCTAGGTGAAACTGGATAAAAGTCTAGGAGGCCCAATTTCCGGCCACTCTGAGTGAATGAAGAGTCATTTTTGACTAATTGGAGCATTATGGAGCCATTAGTGCAAATAAAATAGCCATTAGAGCATCGTAACTATGTGTAATAACAAAATTTTGAGCATAATGAAAGATGGACAAGCCATTGGGAGTTGGACCAGCAAATGTAGCCCAGTAGGGGTGAACTGCTTCATCATGCCTGGCATGTAAATTTCATGTGGTGACTTATTTCTCTATTTTACACTGTTGTTCAGTGTTATTTGTGCTTAATTCATGCTTCTAATTCACTAAAAATCATCTACAATTCAGGAACAAACACCTCAATCCTTATGCAAACTAAAGAATTGATTATGCACGTGTTTTGAAACTGAAAAGACACTTAGCACAACAAAACTAATATAGTCATTTCAGATAAGGCAGAATCCTAGATCTTTTAAGGGCTAGATTTGAAGCTGAAAATATATGTATTGAAAATATTTTTCTTGCAGGACTCGATGAACAAACTGTATTTACTATACATAATGCATGTGAAAAAAGACAGTAAAATAAGTAAAAAAACAACTCGGTTTCAATGAAAGTGTCTGTGATATCTACGCCTAAAGTTATCATTTTGGCTGCAAAATAAAAAAGAAGAATGCTAGCAAAGAACAATGTGGAAGTGATTGTCGATGTCAAAAATGCACGAAGAAAAGCCAGCCCAGAAGGTTTTAACCTCGAAGACAACGGTATCAAAGACTAATAAAAGGATATTTCAAGAGAAGGCAAGAAGGTGCCCAAAGAGCAAAATCGGGAATCTGTTTCATTTGCAAGAAGTCGGGTCATTGGGCTAGCAAATAACCTTTGAAGGGTAAAAATAGTTTCCAAAATAAATTGTTTGACATTTTTTCTAATATTTATGATCCCACTGAATGGAAACAAGTAGATCAACCCCCACAAAATGAAGAATATTTTTTAGTAACATATTCAAACAAGTAAAACTTACCATCTCCACATCCTAAAGACTCATCCTGCTCTGAATCCACCTCAGATCTTGATTTCATTTCATATGTCAAGATGTTTCATTTAGAAAACCCCGCAGACCTGCGCTTTGAAATTATATCTTTAGAATCTCATATTTCTTTCATCACACCAAGATATTTCTCTATTAGACACCGTCTCACAGAACACCTCTCAACTCTCCAGCGTCAACTTGCAAAAATCACACAGCCAAGTGTGCTGAATCTTGGCGCCTACTATCCAAGTGACGCTCTTGCCGCATCTGCACAGATTTCCAATCCTCCCTCATCTAACATTCCACCCAGGAAGTAGTTTCCCCACATGTCTACCATAAGCAGAGAAGAAGTAAGCTTTATTCATCATAGAAAATCATATGGGCTTAAGAAAGCTACTCCCATCATTGAGAATCTCTCAGATGATGAAGAAGAAACATAATAGGTTACCAAACAAAAATAAGAAATATTGCACTTAGAAACCACCATTGAAGAAAAATGAGGCTTGGTTAAAGAAATTATAACCAGTTTGAGAATTGACCAAAAGGAATTGTCTAAAAAAACAAAAACAACTTGCAGAACTAAAAGATTCAATTATGATAGAAGAATTTGAAGATATGCTCAAAGAAGGAGAAGATCATGACCAGGAGCAACCAGAAGATCACCAACCATAATCAGGTACACCTATTCTCCAAATGAAGGGATTTGAAGATATGATTGTTATTATAATAGATGTCAAGGTTAATGGTTATAAACAATATTCTTTGGATGCACAACTAGACACATGAGCTATGAATTCATGTGCAAAGCATAGTGATATTCCTGAATATTATTGGAAACCCACAAGCTTATAGTTCAAAGTTGTAAATAAGACTTTAATGAATATCAGAGCTATGGCTCCCAATTTACCAATCATCCTTAATGGAATTCCTACTTTTGTAAATTTGTACAGTTTTGATACAGGAAGTGATATTTTTTGGGTCAAGATTTTGTAAGAAGACATCTTCCTCTTGTTGTAGAAGCAAACGACATTTCCCTCAATATCCAAGGAAGAACTATACAAATTCCAAGTAATTCTAGGTATGTAAATAGAATTGTAGACGATTTCCAAGATGTAATTGAATGTTCTCTTGACAAATTAGCAATGATCAATAAAGTAATAAAAAATGTTGAATTACAAGGGCCATAATATATCAGAGAAATCAAAGATAAAATCTAAGCATAATGTACAAGAGATGCACCCAATTCATTTTCGAAAATAGAACAATACTTTGTGGATCTTCCCTACAAAGAAAATTAATATGGAACACCTCAGAATTCATCAGCAAACCAGATGTCCCCACCAAAGCTCAAACTCTGTAAAAAATAGATTGTTGAAGTATTAGAATGAAAGTTGATCGAACCAAACAGAAGCCCTTGGGCTTGCCCAACATTTTATGTCAACAAGAATTCAGAACAAAAGAGAGGTAAACCTAGGACGGTGATCAACTATATACCATTAAATGATTCCTTGATGCTTATCAGGTATCCTCTGCCATCCAAAGAATATTTATTTCATAAAATCAACAATAATAATGTGTTCAACAAATCTGACCTTAAGAGTGGATTCTGGCAGACATGGATCAAACCATCTAACAGATACAAGACTGGTTTTGGAGTGCCACACAGACAGTTCCAATGGCGAGTAATGCCATTTGGATTGAAGAATGCACCCTCTAAATTTCAGAAAAGAATGGAATACATTTTTGGAGATTTGAAAATTGGTATTTTTTATATTGATGACTTACTAATTTGTTCTTTTGGTTTAAAATAACATATAAAACACTTGGATATAGCTCACCACAAGATTTTTAAACATGGGCTAGTCCTCAACAAGCCTAAGTTTGAGTTTGCTAAAACCATAATTGAATATTTAGGACTAATCCTATTCCAACGCAAAGTTGAATTGCAAGAACATGTGTTGAAAGCTTTAATAGAATATCCAGATGTCATTTATTATCACAGGAAATTTTAGAGGTTCTTGGGAACCTCAATTACATTCGACGGTTTTATGAAAATCAAGCTAAAGATGTGAAAGTCCTACAAAAGAGGCTCAGAGGAATAGAATGGTCCCCATCTATAACTACTGCAGTTCAAATTATTAAACAAAAGGTCCAAAATTTTCCAAGTATGTTTCTTCCAAGACATGAATTTCCTTACATTCTAGAAATAGATGCATCCAATGAAGTATGGGCAATAGTTTTAATGCAAAAGCATACAAGAAGTGAAGAAGTTTTCCCATATACATCAGGATGTTTCAATGAAACTAAACTCAGGTATCCATCTTCTCATAAAGAAATCCTTGTTGTCAAAAATGGAATCAAAAGATTTAGGTAGTTCCTAAAGCGAGTAAGATTCATTGTAAGAGAAAACCTGAAACATATGGTTGGGATGCTTAGAAACAAAATATTGTTAGAACAAGGAAACAATAAAATACTAAGATGGAGCCTATGGTTATATGGATTCGACTTTGAAATTGAATATGAAAAGGGTAAATATAATTTCTTAGCATATTTGATTACAAGAGAAGCAGCTCGGAAAGAAATCAAGATGTTAAGTTGTCCATAAGCTTCAACCTCATCATCACCTCCCCCTGCTCCAGAAGTTTTTCAGTGGGTTTTAATATGTAAATATTTTCATATGTCATTTTTTTTCAGTGTCTGGTAGACAGGGTCATGGAGAGTCATGCATATGAATGCATTCTTGAACAATATATTAATAGTATCCATAGTAATGTAAGTAATCGTATGTATTTTATAGAGTCGCCCAAAATGTTTAAGGGGCCATTAGATTGCACCTTTTGCAGGACAAAGATATATTTGTCTGTATGAGCCATGGTTGAGCTATACTGACTATTGTAATATCTTGATATATGCCAAATATTGCAAAAAAAATTGGTTGATGTTCAAATGTATCTCTATGAGTAATCCCTACAACCACTGGTCACCTTGGTTCAAAATACTACTACATTATTGGTGCCCGAGGGAAGGAATATTTTGGACCATAAAAAAAAATGAATTTATTGATTACCTCTGAAAATACATAAGAACAATAGCTCGATCTGAGGCATGGTTTTTCTTCCGGATAGAACATTTTTTCAGCACACCTAAAGGACATAGTATTCACCCACCAGAGAAACCCATCTATAATGAAATATCTCAATTATTTGGATCAATTTGTAATCATACAGATGAGAGAGTACTTAGCATGTATGGATCTCCTTTATTTCTGTGTTGAAGCCCATTTGTCACCAAGTTTGCAACATTTGTATTACTCAAGTGACAGTGATAATTATGGATATCTAAGCAACTGAGAGGATCTTTCTAAAGAAGCATGGTGAGTAGTATTTCATGTCTAGTCATCTGACAATGAGTGTGACCTGTATCATGGGATTCTGATAAAATATCTAGTGTAACTCTTGGGAGAGTTTGAAATGTCTAAGTGGAGGGCTCTGCTCAACAGAGTAAAATCTTAGGTTAACTTTCCGGATGAATATCTGAAAATCGAAGCACTTGTCCGTCTTTTGGTGGGATTTGACCCACATTTCAAAGAATATAAATAAAAGTTTGATTCTAGATCTATAGTTTATACAATTTATGCATACAGGTCATATTTCGAGAGGATTATTGAAGCTCTCTCGAAATCCTATAAATAAGGAAGATGTATCACCATTAGGGGCATTCGCGTCTATGTGGTTATTCAGAGTTCTCTCTCTCTCTCTCTCTAAATCTCGGTGTCATTATGTCTTTAATTTCGAGTTAGACAAGCCTGCACAAGCACACTTAATGCATATGTGAACCTAAAGTGGCGGGACTCATAGGGAGTATTGTTAATTTTTAATGTACCTTGGACAAGTGGTTTCCCATGGGTTAGTCTCTACCTAGGGAAAAGTGTCCAAAATAATCATTTTCCTAAGTGTGACTTTATAAAGTGAAAGTGACTTTATAAGTGGTAAAGTCAATATTAAATTATAAAGTGAAAAGTGACCTTAGACATAAAGTACAATGTGGATACTTTATTTAATGGGTGAGTTAAAAAATAGAAAGTGAGAATTAAATGCACATTTATTCTCATCCCTTGATCTAAATGAATCTGATCCATTAGATTTTAGGGTTGCCCAAAAGTTATTTAGGCAAAAAAAGGGGGGAAATGAAAAGAGAGACTGCATTCATTAATTCTTCATGAGCATATTGGAGAAAGGAGGTTGAGAGTTGGAGAAAAGTTCTAAAAGAGAAATTTGTTGCAGCAAGTTGAAGGAGTGATTTCCGGGCAAAACTGGGCACAAAAATCAAGGCATAGAAGAAAACATAAGGTATAATACTAACAAAATTGAATGTTGTGAGTTGCACGCAGTTTGAGAGCATTTTTTGAACAAAAAAAATATTTATTTTTTTTTGGAAGAAAAAAAAGTTGTACAATATGTACAGCTATATGGAATCCATATAGTAAAGTATGTGTTCATACAAAAGTAAGGAAATACGTACAGTAAAGTACGTGTCTGTACAGTATTGTTTAAGCTTCAGTGGGCACAAAAATTGAGGCAAAGTGGACACGATTTTCGAGGAGTTTTGGGCTGAAGGGATAAGTTGTATCTTGTTGTTTTGTTTTGTCTAAAAAATGTATTTTTCCTAAGCTTGAAATATAAATAATTTGAATATCTCTTTAATAGGTTTTCCTCGGAGAAGATTGAAGGGGTTTTGCCTGGGTCTAAGTTGACCAAATATCTGTGTTACACAGTAATTTGTCACCGTCCCTACCATTCCCCGTCCCGCACATTGGAGGGCCCATTATGTGACCAATAAGCAGTGTCATGCCTTGCAAATACCATCATTGCATCCCTTTCCATGAGGACAACATTCCTTCTATTGATTATTTCCTGAGCAGACCCCTAAAAACACATGTTTTTGCCTTGGCGCTGGTAGCCCGTTATGTACTCGCGCCAATGGGGAAAAATTAACACTGAGCCCGCGACAATTGGTGCTCTGTCCCAGTTAAGCTCCCGCACCACTCTGTTCATGGAATTTTTTTTTAAAAAGGAGGCGAATTTTCGATTACAACAACTTCGTGGATGAGTCATCAGGAGTGGTTTCGACTGAATAACCACGGCCTTCCTCCTTTGGCCTCTTGTTTCCACCATATGGGGAACCTCCCAAAGGATAAGGCCTCCCTTCCACTATTGTAGGCATCCCAACCTCCTCCTCTCCTCTATAAATATAGCCTTCATCCATTGATGAAGGGCTGAAGGGCTGAAAGTCTTGAAGTGCCTAAGCTTTGAATCTCCAAATTCCCAAGAGCCTTTGTGCTATAAGAGCCCTCTTTCTTCCCTTAAGGCCGACTCAAGTAAGGAGACTATCGTCGAGAGACTCTAGAGAGGTTTGCCCTTTCCCTGGTGAGCTTTGCGAGACGTGAATGACTGGAGACCCATCCGAAGGAGACCGCGACGTCAGAACATTGGTTGTACTCTCTTTCGATTGTTATTTAATGAATGATTACGGTTATGGTTCCACTATGTTTTCACTTATGTTAATAATGAGTTATAACCTTCCTGACTGATATATAGTTGCGTATTTTGGATTTTATGCTTGTATTCGTGTTGTTTCTTGCATGTGCAGGTGTCCATCCGCGGAGATCGTGGGAGGATCGTGATCTGCCGAGGCTGAGGAATGGGAATGCTCTCTTCTACGGATCATAGCATTGGATTCCAGGTAGGCCTCCATCTTTGATCTTCTATTCGTAACTAGGAACTTGCACTGTAACATTTGATGATTGTTGCTAGACCCCTGCTGGGCTAGTAGGGATCGCCTCTGTTCGCAGAGGGGATTTACCTCCTCAAAAATTTGGCGACTCCACTGGGGATCGTCTAGTTTTAATTGTCTCGTTTTGATTGTTTCGTGGTTTTCCTTGCTTGGTTGGCTCTTTTGGGCTGGCTCTTTTTGTGTTTTCGATTTTGGTTCAGCCCCAGAGGATCAGATCTGACCTCTGCTTTTCCGAATTTTCACCTTTTCATAGTTGGCTTGATTGGCGCGAGTTTAGCCCTGACAGTCGCGCCAGTTGGCGCAGTTTTCCAGTTCATCACTCGCGCCATCCCCTGTCTGGCGCGGATTACAGCTAGACAGTTGCGCCATTTCCTGTAGGTGGTAGGGTTACCCTTGTTCGGAAGTTTCTTTTGGTCAGTACTTTGCTTCTGGGTTTATTTTAGATTCAGCTTGAAGTGGGAAGTCTGGTCTTGGTTGGGAGAAATTCTTTGTTTTTTCATTTTCAGGCGTTGGCGCTTGTTGTCAGTTAGCAACCCGTGCCAATTGACCATTGGCGCTAGTTGTCAATGTACAAGTCGCGCCAGTTGGCGCTAGTTGTCAATGTACAAGTCGGGCCAATTTCAGGATGTGTGAAATTTGAGATTTTTTCCCTAAATCCTTCACCAGTGTGTCTTTCCCTTCCGACCTTTCCTCTGTATGAGCATAGATTACATTGCTCATTGTTTGGAATGTCTTCTTTCCATGATTACTTGATGTAAAAGGGAATGAATGCCTTGTTTTGATCTCATGCTTTGGAAGTCCTCTTTGTGTTTTGTCAACTTTTGAGGAATTTTTGTTACAAAGTGTTTTGAAACAACGATTGCATTCTTAGTGTTTATTTACATCTCTTTTGCATTCATCCTTCATTAAGAAGCTTCGCGTTTATTTAGTTTTCGTCTCAAAGTGTCCTTTTTGTTAAAATGCATTAGATCACATCGCATTGAAAAGTATTTTGAGATTTATCATTGGACTTAGATCACATTGTTTAGTGATTGAAAACTAAAAATCGCTTTGAGTGCATTCTCTTTCATTGAAAGCATGCATTAAGTAGATTCTCATTTCATCGAAAAATGCATTGAGTGCATTCTTATTATTTGAAAAGAAAAAGGAAATTTTGCATAGATTACAATTGCATAGTTTTCGGAAAAAGAATTTTGCATAGATTACATTGCATAATTCGCTTCGTTGAATGTTTTAGAATACTTTTGGATAGTGAAAGTCATCTAGTTTGGAGAAGTTTCGTTTTCAGTTTTGATGTTTGTTGCATCATTGTTTGAAGCTCTTCCCTTAACTAGATAGCATTCATCGAATTGAAAAGTTTCTTTTCTCATGTAGCTGCATACAGGAGATTGTCATATGACATACGGTAGGGCCTTGAAACTAAAACGTAATTGAAGATCAACTTTAAAATTTACTCAATTTACCTAAGGAAGCATTGAAACATTAACGAAATATTTAGAGGTCTAGGCTAGAGACGTGTTCCGGTGTCGTTAAACCTGGCAGCTGTCGTTCGCCTTTTGGCTTTAGACAGCGCTAGTACGGACTTGTGCTCCTCGTACCGTCGTGTATATAAAGGGAGACCCATCTAGGGTTGCTATCCTTTATCCGTAGGAAGCCGAGTCTACCGCCTTATACCCGTGATACACCGGACACAGCATTCTGGGAGATTGCCTGCGCGTACGTTAAGTCCTTGGTTGATTTCTCTTTCATTATTGAAACCAAGGTGTATATTGCAGTTCACGGTTATTTGGTACACCCTTTGCCTAGCATTCCTGAGTAGTCAGTTCGATCTTTTCTGACTCTTTAAATTTGAAAAGGTCATCAAGCGCTTGTCCTTTCACGCTTGTTTCCAATATGAAAGTGATAGAGTCACCTTTTTCCTGTTTCTCGACTCTTAAAAGATGAAACGGTAGAGTTTTGTTTCAATGTTTTAAAAATTAACTGCCCACGAAATATTCCTGGTTAAAGTTAGTTTCCTTAGGGTGTTGTTCTGAAGATCGTTTCTAATGGAAACTTTTCTGGAGTTCACCAACCAAGGAATCCCCTCAGAAGGGAATCCTGGTCAGTTTCCCCCTTTTGGGAATGTTGATGCTCCTTACATGGCAACGTTGTCCCTTCCTGGGTTAACTGTTGGGTTGCCTGTTTGGTTGTTCTCAACCTCTGTGGTCCCGAATGTCTCCGCTACTGTTCAATCAGTTCCTCCACCTGAACAACATCATGTTGATTCCAAGGTGGACCTCTCCCCTTCTTCGCCTGTTTCTGTGTCCTCCTCTTCTACTTTGCCTGGTGAAAGTCTGGATTCGAGTAACCAGGTGGCTAAGAAGAAGAAGAAGAAGACAAAGAAGAAGAAGTTTGATAAGAGAGAGGCTAAAGCTGCAGCTGCTGCTTCTAATGCACCTCATCTTGATAAACCTTCCAACCCTCCGCGGAAAGTCAAGTTCCCTTGCATGTTGTGCACGGGAGACCATCTTCTTCGAGACTGCCCTGGCATTCCCAAGGTGCTTGAAGAATGGTCCAGCGGTCGTCCACCGTTGCCTTTGGCTTCCGGGAGTCAGGTTGGGGGCACGTCTTCAGCTAGTGTTGGTAAAACTCCTAAGAAGTAGGGTAATATTACCAATCCCTGTAAGTTGTGTGAAGGGCATCATGCCATTCACCTTTGTCCGTATATGGATGAAGCCAAACGAGTTTTGGACAACTCGACTGTTTCTACACCATGCCTCCCGGCTGGTTATAAACAACTTTCTTTGAGTCCTTCACCAGCTGATCCTATGATTGGTCAAGATTCATCCTTGGTCAATCCCACTCCCCCGAAAATTCAGATTCAGGAATCCGTTCCTGACCAACCATTGGTCGTGGGATCGGTTGAACTGGCCCCGTCTGCGGTGCACCAGGTCTTTTCCGTTGAGAGTGGACCTCACACCCCTCAGGTTCTTCTTGTTTCTTCAGATTCTTCAGACTTGGAGAAAGATTCTCTTGTCCCTATACCTCAAGAAGTTGCTCCTCCACCTCCCGTGATGGAGATCCTGGAGGATACCCCTCCCACCTTCGAGATGGAGGTCGTGGAGGATGCTCCTTCTTCTTTCGTAACACCAGGGGAAGACCATCTCAGTTTGATGGTAGCCCCTCCGAGTAGTTTGGTCGCTTCCTTTGATTGGAATCGATTTTCAAGATACCGCCTTCCGTCTTATGTGCCTTTCGAGATCACAGTACAGGATTTTGGTCTGGTTGTACCCATCACCATTATAGACGAAGGCGCGTCTATTAGTATTTTATCCTCAACTACTTGGCAAGCTTTCGGTTCGCCACCGCTTGCGCCTGTTACGCAGAATCTGTTAGCATTTAACATAAGAATGAGTTAACCGTTAGGGATCCTTCCAAGGTTACCTGTTACTTTGGGAGGTAAAACCGTCCATATGGACGTGATGGTTGTTCCAGGCCCCTTGGATTTCAATCTACTTTTGGGGCGCGATTACACATATGCCATGGGAGCACTTGTCTCCTCCCTTTTTCGTGTGGTCTGTTTTCCGCATGAAGGACGGATCGTGACCGTTGATCAGCTTGCGTTCTTCGGTCTTGATGTGACAGCTGGTCCGCCATCATCCCCTCCTGGTTTTTATCCACCCGTTGTATCTGCCCCACCGCAGGTCAACTATGTGGCTACCTACCCCGTGCCTGTGCTCAGTGATGATGTCGTTGTGCATCAGGTGCTGGAGGCATTGGGTCCAGACTTCCAGGATGTTTTCCTTCCATCGGGAGGGGAAATATTGGAAGTGATGACTTCTTGTTCATTATGACAAGGTCGTTGGAGCAGAGTTCCTTTTCTTGTGTCAAGCTCCTTAAAAAATGAAACAAAGTCGTCGGAGCAGAGTTCCTTGTCTTGTGTCAAGCTCCTTAAAAAATGAAACAAGGTTGTCGGAGCACAGTTCCTTGTCTTGTGTCAAGCTCCTTAAAAAATGAAACAAGGTTGTCGGAGCATGGTTCTTTGTCTTGTGTCAAGCTCCTTAAACCATGAAACAAGGTGTTCCGAGGATAGTTCTTTTAATGTGTCAACCTTGTTAAAATAATGAAACACGTTCCTGTTCAATTCGAGTCTTTGATAAGATCTCGTAAAATCCCAGTCGAGTATGTCTCAGATCTCGTAACTTGAACCTTCACTCCCTCCATCTGTTTACTCAAGTGCATGGACTGAAGCTTGGGGGGCATGTACCTCGAATTGAGTCACCATGTTGGGCGCATGCTTACTTTTTCAAGCATAGTTTGTTTCTGTTTCAAGCTTGTGTAAAAATGAAACCGGTTCCAAGCATAGTTTATCTTTGTTTCAAGCTTGTGTAAAAATGAAACCAACTTCAAGCATAGTTTCCTGATTTCAAGCTTGTGTAAAAATGAAACCTTTCCCATTTTACCTCTTGTGATTGCCATTTTGTCAGCCTGTTTTTGCCAGATGAGCCTTGGTTTTCTCACTCCATCGTCACTATCTACTTGGCCGATCATATGCCTTCACTTGGTTGTTTTACCCATTCCCGAGGAACCGCTGCGATGAGTGGTCTTGTTAGCCAGCTCTTGACCTTTATTTGTTTTGAGCAGTTCCACCATTACCGGAACCAGTTGCTACCCTTTATACCACTCGTTCCTTCAGGAGGAGTCATCTTTCGGCTCTTTTCTGACTCTCTAAACATGAAAAGATTGCCGAGGCCCTTGTCGTTTTGATCTCGTTAAAGTGGCTGCGAATCGACATCTACCCAGTATACGTTTACCCCTTTTTCGGGCTGGGATAGATTGATTACGAAAAAGGAATACCCTAGCCTATCGCGACTAGGAGGATTTCTCGGGTATTGTTTTCTACCTTTTCGGGTCCGGGGAACTATTTACGAAAAGGGATCGTTGGAGTTTACTTTTCTGCTGTCTTTTCAAACTTTCTAAACATGAAAAGACGCTGAGTTCTTCCTTTGTCAGACTCGTTAAACCTAAATGACATCGGAAATTGTCAATCATGACGTTATTCGAGTTTCTCCTTCCTAGGGCTCGTTAAATGTACTAGGATGGATTCGCCCGAAGGGCGGACTTACATTACAAGCATATGCTATCCCCTTCAAGCTTGTTATCAAAAATAATTGGGGTACTCGCCAGAAATGGTGGGGGAAAAATGGAACCGTAATCGTTGTCGTCGGCAGTATGTCGCTCTTGAACATGGCACTTGTCTGCATTCGTGTCGGGTTGGGGACATCTCATCTCGTTTCTTCACTTTGCCTTCGTGGGTTTGGATAATCCCTTTTGACCTCTCCTCTGCTCATTGCCTTGTCACCATGACCTCTGATCCGTTGATGTCAAATACTGCCAAGTCCACTGTCGTGCCGTTTATATGTTCAAGAGAAGTTGGCCTCTGCAAATATCAACCTTCCTCTGATTCTCGTACGATCCTGATTCACAACAAAACATCATGTTCCTCTGTCTCGTGTCGATGATGTGGGAAATACTATGGCCCACCTTCGATCAAGGTCACTTCCTGTCGACTTCAACTCATTATCCAGGAAGTTGATCTAGAGACTCCTTTGTGGTACCTTGGAGCCTGCATGCCTCAATGGCAGGTTCGTCGCATTCGACGTGAGGTTTTCGTCATTGGCCTCCGATCGAGTGATTCTACGGGTGTTCGACACCAGCTCATTGATTCACACGCCGTAGATTGTACCTGTAGTACCTTGAGGGCCATTGTTATTATTGGTGGTTCCTCTCGCGTCTGTTAACAGCTCTCATCATTGGCTGGTAATCAGACGATGTTCTTGCATGTTCGACTTCAGCTCACATATTCGCATGATTGAACTTGTACTTTGTTTGGGTCGAGACGGAGCACAAGACCCTGGATTGTGTCTGTTGTAATCCAGGCTACGATTGTGGATTATTATCATTATGTACATGACTCACTAATTGGATGGCTGCGACCATACCTGTGTATATTTATTTGATCCTCGTTGGATGGCTGCGCCCATACCTTGGATCCGGATTATAGTGTACTCTGTTTCGGATGGCTGCGCCCATACCGCATATACATCATGTACTTGAGATATCAGTTGTATTTTTCTACGCAGGTATTCCGACGGCGGAGCTTCAGTTGGACACGTTCTCATAAAGCATTTCACCCCTCTCTCTCTCTCGGGCCTCATGCTTTAGGGGGCATCTGTTACACAGTATTTTGTCACCGTCCCTACCATTCCCCATCCCGCACATTGGAGGGCCCATTATGTGACCAATAAGCAGTGTCATGCCTTGCAAATACCGTCATTGCATCCCTTTCCATGAGGACAACATTCCTTCTGTTGATTATTTCCTGAGCAGACCCCTAAAAACACCTGTTTTTGCCTTGGCACTAGTAGCCCATTATGTACTCGCACCAATGGGGGAAAATTAGCACTGAGCCCGCGCCAATTGGCGCTCTGTCCCAGTTAAGCACCCGCGCCATTCTGTTTATGGAATTTTTTTAAAAAAAGGAGGCGAAGTTTCGATTACAACAACTTCGTGGATGAGTCATCAGGAGTGGTTTCGACTGAATAACCACGACCTTCCTCCTTTGGCCTCTTGTTTCCACCATATGGGGAACCTCCCAAAGGATAAGGCCTCCCTTCCACTATTGTAGGGATCCCAACCTCCTCCTCTCCTCTATAAATATAGCCTTTATCCATTGATGAAGGGGCTAGAGGGCTGAATGGCTGAAAGTCTTGAAGTGCCTAAGCTTTGAATCTCCAAATTCCCAAGAGCCTTTGTGCTGTAAGAGCCCTCTTTCTTCCCTTAAGGCCGACTCAAGTAAGGAGACTATCGTCGAGAGACTCTGGAGAGGTTTGCCCTTTCCCTGGCGAGCTTTGCGAGACGTGAACGACTGGAGACCCATCCGAAGGAGACCGCGACGTCAGAACATTGGTTGTACTCTCTTTCAATTGTTATTTAATGAATTATTACGGTTATGGTTCCACTCTGTTTTCACTTATGTTAGTATGATTTATATCCTTTCTGACTGATATATAGTTGCGTATTCTAGATTTTATGCTTGTATTCGTGTTGTTTCTTGCATGTGCAGGTGTCCATCAGCAGAGATCGTGGGAGGATCGTGATCTGCCGAGGCTGAGGAATGGGAATGTTCTCTTCTACGGATCATAGCATTGGATTCCAGGTAGGCCTCCATCTTTGGTCTTCTATTCGTAACTAGGAACTTGCGCTGTAACATTTGATGATTGTTGCTAGACCCTTGCTGGGCTAGTAGGGATCACCTCTGTCCGCAGAGGGGATTTACCTCCTCAACAATCTGTGTGTATTTTTTATGTGTTGCTGGTCTATTTATGTCCATATTTATTTTCAGCATGTGTTGACAGTCTCGTGTGTTTTAATCTAAAAATTTCATTTCCAGAATTCTATATGTTGAATGTAAGCTTATGAGAAAGGGCATTTAACTTAATGGGAGCAACAAGGTGAAATTAATACCAGGTTGGGATTGCATGAAACTTTTTAGTCATCAAATTTCAACAAGTATTGAGTTTGAGACTTTGTTAAGGTCGATCCGCGTATCTGAGCAAAGTTTGCGCCTCTAAGCGAAGTTTGAAAAGTCAGTAAATTTGGTATCAGAGCCAAAAAGCCCGCATTGTAATAAGAAGAGTATGTAACGAGACAGGAAGCCTTCAACATTTTAATAGTGTTACCTTCTGCTTTCATGTTTCAGTCTGATTGATAAATTCTCATACAGTCAATATTTTTATTTATAATGTATGTAATGTAATATGTGTTATCTATCAATAAAATCGTGTCTTATCATTACGTGTATTATCTCTATTATTTGAGTAAGCATTCTGATCCATATTAACTATCAGTATAGCAAGTGAGATGTGGTCAGTGGATGGATTGGGATAGTATTTCGTTCTCGTAGTGATGGAAACAGATTGTGTTTCAACCATGAACACCTGAGAGCTACCATATGATTGAGCCTGGTCTACCATTTGCGTCGCTGGGAAGGGAAAAAATCTTTCAAAACTGTTGAAGTCCCAGGTGCACCCTTTAGAATACGGGAATCTTCGGCATGCCGAGGACAATCCTTGGTGTAATGATCGTCATCGCATATTAGACAAGGATATTTGGGCTTGCGTGATGAAGAATCACCAGTAGAAGACTTCTTTGAATCGTGTTTAGGGTTCTCGGATTTAGACTTGCCTTTACCATTTTTTTTACCTTTCGAGGATTTGTTTGCCGCGTTAGACTGAACAACATTTACCTCTGAGGTTTTACCGGGATTCTTCTGATTCTGAGAAGGAGGGGGCGCAACGACAACAATGTATTTGGAATTCGAAGAAGCCTTAGGCGCACTACTATCAGTATGAGCCACTGTCCCAATAACACCATCCACCATAGGTGTAACATGAGATTGAGGCGATGAAGGATTAGTTAAAGGATGCGACATATCAGGTAACAACTCTTATAGAGTCTCGGACTAGGAATAAACCAAGTCGAGGTATTGAGCTCTAGCGATGAGCTCCTCTGCCGTGACACATCCTCCCATTGCAATATCCTTTGAAATTTCGGGAACGAATGATTTTGTGAGCCATTCGGTCAATAGATGTTCAGGGATCTTAAATTTGATAAGGCGATGTCGCCATTCATAGATGTGATTCGAGATATGCGTATAAGTCGACTGCTTCAATGATCCGATTCCGTCAAAAACCGTATTTACCCATAATATTTTACCTATGTGATGTATTAGAATTGCATTTTATCAAAACATTAATGAACACACATGCAGATATAATTAAGAGGAAAACATGTCAGCAATCACACAAAAAAATGCAAGATGTTTGATAACAGAGTTTGTCCAGTGTGGACTACGTCTCCGAGCGTCGGTGTCTCGATGGTGTTGGCCGCTTCATTTTGGTGCTAGAAAATATGATGATGTATATGGATGTTGTTTGCTTGTCAGACAAGGAAATGTGCCCTCCACATGAGTGGCAAAGTCTCTCCATGAGACGTTCCGCTATAAGGAACTCTCACTCTTAACAAACCTCCTATCAACATGAAAACCTCACACATGGTGACAAAGAGTATCCCACCATCAAGGCAACAAAGGGATCTCAGAACATAAATGACCATCCATGATGAATACATATCATGTGACATAAAACATCAATATTCTGCATTATACATCAAGCAGGAATCGACACGACAAAAAACATATCACTATAATAATCAATGAATTACATGGCAACGACACTTCATATACCTCAAATCTGATGTTGGCTGAAGAATAGGTTGCTCAGTTGTTGGATCTAAATGCACCATCGAAAACATGGAGTCGAATGATGTGAAATCAACTGCCCACACTCTGAAGTCTGACACCGTTACTCCACTTTGGAAAATGGCCTAAAAATATATGGCTCTTATGGAAAATCTAACCGCACCACTAGATTCATGTCACCGAGAGGCGTAGGATCGACTGTCAATTTTTTGAATTCTGACACTGTCGAAATTTGGGCCGTAGGGAATCTTTTGGATTCCACCTAGATTCCTCCAATATGTTGCTCTGCGCCTGACTAGAAAATCTGAAACTCAAAACAGGAATTTGATCTCACCATTGAGATCCTTGCGAAATTCCAAGAAGAATGAGTATAAAGTTGACCTCATTCCAACTCTGGAAAATTTTGGGCTCTAAGGAATCTAGAAGATTATCGAAGATTATATTCCACTAGGAATCTGCAAAACCGCTGCTCAAAAGGCGAATCTGACCTCGCCATTGCATTCCCTGCGAAAATCTGAGAAAAATGACTGTAAACTTGAATGCATTTTGATAAAGAGAAATTTTACCTCCCAAGGAATATTTGGACATCAAAGGAATATTCTATGTCTCGAAATCTGTGCCATCATTCTACCTCCTGGAAATGTGTCATGGTTCCACTATACAGAACCTCGTTATGCCTCTGTTCGCCACTCTCCCCGCTGCTTTGCGAATGAGGGTTTATATATTATATGATGGGCGAAGTTACCAACGCAGGTTTGTTGGGTCGTTGGTAAGACAATGCAATAAAAAGCATGGGGTCGGGGGATCAAATCCCGCCCATGCCAAACTCGGCATAACCATTTGGGAAGTTTAACAAAATTGGTTTATATTTTTATAACCATTGGTTGTTGTTTGAACCACATATAACATATATGTGAGGTGGCAGTTTGAAATACATTAAATATGGTGCGTTGTTGTATTAAATATGGGTTGCATTTGTTAAATGGGGCGCATTGTTTTGCATTGACCTTGCTTTATGGGGCCGACCCACATGAGCTGGGTGGGTTCAAATCTCGCTGGCTCCACATCTTGGTTATATAATCGTGGCATGTAAATGCGGAGGGGTATAGATGTACCAATGAAATATATATTTGTTGGATCTGATGTGGGATCCGTCGCGGTGGGGGTCATGGGTTTTCAAACCATAACATTAATATTATATTTTGTAATATGGTATGTAACCGTGCGGTGGGGTGGCGAGGGTGGTGGCCCGCCACATCCATTTTTTTTTATTTTTTTAATATAATATTGGTATTTTTTAAACTTAACGAAAATAAGGATTATTGGGCAAATTAATGAGACCACAATTTCACCAGTTTTCCGGAGCTAAGTTCCCCTTCCGGTTGATGGTGAATTTGTCGGACAGTTAAACCTCGCCCACTGCCCAACTTCGACTCTCTCTAACTTCTCCATACAGGCTCGGATTTGAGATTCATTCACGCCGTTGGAATCAGGACGACAAGTACTTCAATCTGAACCTGGTTCAAGAGAAATCCGACCACTTTGAATTTTGACCTATCATCGGCCCTCTTGGTCTGCTAAGGGTGTCTGGAGCCACCTAGATCATTCACCAAAGTGAGCAAATGGGTGTCAGTTTCATAACACACCGGCAAATGGAAGTGAGTGAGGAAGGCCATAGCCAAGGAATTGAAATCGAAGAAAATTCCTCGAGGAAGCTCAATGTACCATTTGGCCGCAGCACCAGTCAAAGTGCAATGGAAAAGATGAAAATTAATGGAATCGTCAACCCAAGAATTAGAGGAACACCACAAGTGGTATGTCATAACATGGGTTTGGGGGTCTTCCCTATATATGCCTTCAAACTTCAGATAATCTCCTGGAATCTTAGTTGGAATCGACGACTAATAGATGGGATCATTTGTGAGCTTCGACACATCTGAAAAATCCAACGTAGCCAATAATGGTAAAGGAGGATGATAAGGCGAGAAAGGTTGGGGGTTCCAACCTGATTGATAAGGATTATGCCCCAATAGAGCAGATTCTGACTCGGATATGCATAGTTCCCCCATGGCTAGTAAGAACCTTGTTGCATATATTGCTGATAGGGACCTGGTTGGGGTTGTTGATATGACTCCTACGAGAACTGAGGCTGTGGACCTTACTGGACATGGGGTCCAGGATAAGGTCCTTGCTGAACATAAGGTCTGATTTGCGTCCCCTACAAAAAGTAGGGTGTATCCTGTGGTCCTTACTGAACATGAGGTGCAGCCTGTGGTCCCTACTGAACATGAGGTCCAGCCTATGGTCCTTGCTGAACATAGGGTCCAGCCTGAGGTCCCAGTTGAGCTTGATAGTACTGAGGAATTTGCTTATATGAAGCACCAGGTTGAGGCCCAGTTTGGGATTGCTATTACTGACCTTGAGGAAAAGTTTGGTACTGAGTACCACACTGACGAGGGAAAGGACCAAATTGACCCATAAGGAGATTCAGACCAGCTTGAGTGTAAGAACCAAACTGAGGATTAGTCACGACAACACTAACCAAAGGCTGGGGTTGTTGGACGTACTGCTGATATTGTAAGTTCGACCTTTGAACTTAAGGAATGTTAGGTTGATGAACATATAAATATACTACGTTCGGCTACGGAAAAGGTTGTTGAATGTGGGAATTTTGAATATGAGGTTGAATTGCCCCAGGAATAGATCTAGAACTCGGCAGCCCCCACCCAAAAGGGGAGGTACATAGAGAGGGTTGGACTGCCCCCAAGCACGAACGAAACCATGGATTTCCCACTCAATGGTGGGGCTGCAATAATCGTAGATGGTGGAAAAGGGATAGAGGATCCGAACGACATAGTCATTTGACCAATGGTGACCGTCGGTCGAACAAAAGGTTGAGACACCACGACCACATTCGAAACAAATGGGCTGGAAGACAGAGGAATACTCGTTGACCAAATGGGATCCGGGAATAAGGGTGTACCACCGAAATCTCCATAAATGAGGTTTCCCAAAGAGGTATAACCATGTGGGAGCATAGATGCAACATAATTAGACGGTATTTCAGTTCCACTACCTGAATCGTGAGGCATGGATCCGAATAATTGTCCATCAGAGGGAAAAACTGACGAAGAGGATTATAGGATATACAAGCCAAAGGCTTCCTGGAGAGTGCTTATAGGAGTGCTCACGAATGGAACATCATCAGAATTTAATGCCATTTCATCAGGAAACAATCGACGGACGATAGAGCGAGATGCTACCTGAGAAGCTCAAAAAGGGATTTTGGGCTGATCGAAAGCGCTATAAGGTTGCTCAAGGGACACTATAATCGGATCAAAGACCAGATTCGAAGGAAAGACCGAGAACTGTGCAGCTTGTTCAGGGCTTTCTGGCTCAGATTCTTCCGATGTAGTCCAAGGAGAATCGTTAGGAGGTGCTCGATATGATATGGCTTTAACACTGATGACAATTCAAAGCTCTTCACCTTGCACTTCGAGGGGTCAAACCGAGAAACGAGGGACCTCAGGAGGAGGTTCTTGAGATCCATCAGAGGAGGGAGTGGTCGAATTCGACGATTCAGCCACGATAACCTTCAAGAAGAAGATCAAACATGAAATAGATGAACAAAATCACAATTTACCAAGCAATAAAAGCTAGAGAAATACATGGGTGAGATGTTTTCGTGGGTAGTTACTTTTAGAATTAACAATAAATAAATAAACAAGGGTGTGCTCGAAATAAATGCTTACCAAGTATCCGTCAACTACAATATACACCTTGGTGATCAAATGAAAGAGAAATGACCAAGGACTTATCGTACGACAGCCAGTATCCCTGAATCTTGTGTTTGGTGTATCACATCTACAAGGCGGGCAACTCGATTACCTATGGCAAGCTTGCAACCTAGTGGTGTCTCCCCAAATATATATGACGGTACATGGGATTCCAGTCCATAGTAGTGTTGTCTAATGCGTAATCGTTTGATGAGAGTGCCCCAAATATACTTATCATACATCAATATACTTCCATACATGGGACGGGATATCACCCTAGGGTTGTAACACAGGCCGTTAGCGACAACTTCTACGTTTAACGACATTGGAACATGTCTCTAGCCTAGACCACTAGATATTATCGTTAATGCCAATGCTCCTTAAGGTAAATTGGGTTCATTTTAAGTTGATCTTGATTAAAGTTTCAGTTTCAAGGCTCAAAACGAATATCACCTAAATCCTTATGGTGTAGACTAAATGCAAGAGATAAGCTTTCAATTTCGATGAATCCTAAAATACTTAGGGAATAGAGACAAACAATAATTCACTCAATGCAACAATGATAATGCCCCCAAACTAGTTCAGAGTTTCAAAATGCAATGCTTTTCAAATTGAATTCAATTTCCTAACCAATGCAACTTATTGAAAATGAAAATGCCTTTCCTTTCACTAAGATACACGACTTTTATTTTTATTTTGGTTTTCACTTTGAAATGTAATCAAAAGAAAAACAAATGAACGAAAGAACAAATGAAAAATCCCTTTACTTTTGTTTCAATCGAACTAAACAAAAATCCCTTTAAAGAATGCATGAATGAAATGCTTTTCACTCTTCTTAAAACGACAAAGATAATCTAAATCAAAAATGAAAAAGAAAATCACTTCAAATTTATTTTGAATTAGACCAAACGCACTTTTCTAGACTCGTGCGTCAAAAAAACTGTAATCTTGTGCTTGACACTGAACTGAAGAGAAATAACCAAAAATGCAAATATGACCAGAACATACACCAACTCTCTTCGGAACAAGACAAGAAAAATGTGACAAAGAGTGTTTGAGATGGCAAAAAGTTCCCAAGCTTACAACAACTCGAAGAGACGAAACAGACTCGCTCAGAGAGGATAGGTAATTCAAACACACAACGAGGAGATCACTGAGATCTCACAGACTCCTTCATCTACCAGGACACACTTGATAATCAGAAGGAAGACTCAAATTTTCCCAAGGCTGAGATCAACGCTTATGTGCTGAGCATAAGGGTGCTGAAACTCCAATCAACGCGACTGTACTATATAGAACAATGTTGTCAATGCCACTGTAAGGACAGAAAGCACACCAGTCGCTAAAAACAAGGAAAAAATAAGAAGATTCTCCCACACACACACCAGGCCTGACACAGTGAAGTGACAAACAAAATTTACACAAGCTGACAGAGACCTAAACAGATTTAAATTTCATAAATCAGTGAAACTGATCCAAGATTAGTTCGGGGAAGGAGGACTTAAAGGCTAAAGCTCCACAGTGGAGTTGCAAGTTCTGTTGTCAAGATAAATCCTCTCTACGGATAGAGGCGATCTCTCTAGCCCTAGAGTCGATCTAGCAACACGAGATTCTTTCTAACATAAGATTTATTAACTAATGCTTACAATGCAAAGATGAAAGAGACATAACTACCTTTTTCGAATCGCTATCCTTGGATCCATTTATTGTAACCTCGATCCATGATCCTTGTAGTTTCGCTTCCTTCTACTGATAGCATACGAATACCTGTGGATGATCGGGAGACAACAACAAACATGATACGATATATAATAAACATAAACACTAGAAATCTAGCAATCTAGCAAATTTTACAAGTTTTTGGAGATTCTAAAATCATCATAAATTAGTTCAACAAATTTTCATTATGTCATGTACACACACTACAATCTATATTGGAAGATATTTGGCATTTGAAAAATCAATTCTCATCTATCTCATGTACTCACATATACAGGGAACGCAACAGCGTTTCCGACAAGCTTTCCAAGGAGGCAGTGATCCAACATAGGGGGCTCTGGCACATAAAGGAGCATAATGGCACACAAAACTTCAGCTATTATCACCATCCTTTCATAGATCAGCCTGATATTGAAGACCAACAGATCTGATTCTGATAGTTTTTACAACATTGAACGATGATCTTGATATATCCGATCTAAATATTGTAATTATTGTAATTATGTTATTATAAGACTCTGATGTACACCCCAATGGGAAATTTTGATGAACTATATGTACGTGACCACAGTCACAAAAATGCATATGCAATGCATCTACAACATGTAATTTTCAATCTTAATGAAAATTATGATTTTTCCTTGGGAAAAAAAGTAGATCAAGGAGTACCATAATATTTGCATAATCATGTAGACAAATATAGAAAGCAAACATCAAATGTTATTATTGATAAATTAAAAAATGAGAGCTTACAACCAGGCCTTGATGTTGGAGGCGTCCTTAGCTGAAAATAAGAGTCCTTCACCCAACTCAAAAGCATTCCTTCTCCCGTGCACTTAGGCTTAATCACGATGCAAGCATGCGAAGGGACTAGAGTTCAGACGAGGCTAAAAATGATCAACTAGGCTCTAAACTTGGGGAAATGAGAGACGTTAATTCATAGCAAGGAGAATGAGGTTGGGAGCCCATGAAAGGAGGAGGAAGGACCACTTTCTAAGGGATGGTCCCCCATGGATGAGATCAAAGCTACAAAATGAGAGAGCTTGACCTTATCATCTATGTTCAATAACCAACTCATTGCCCTTGAGATTTTAGAGGTAAAAACTTCTCCTCCATTTTAGGAAGCACTGTGAGAAAGGGGATCAACACATTTTTCCAAGAAATTAGGGCACTAACAGTGCTGGGCCAGAACTGGGATAAGGAAATCAGCATGGTCACGACACCAGGAAGGGCGTTGATCTAAGAAACTAGGAATTTGACCAAATTTCTGGAGTAATATTTCAAGGAATTCTACTTTCGGTCTTCAAGGGGATATGTTATCATATTTCTTGATGCTAGAAACATTGCACAAGATTCGTCATGGGGAATTTCAGGACTAGGGACGGGAAAATGAGCATGGTGAGAAATTATTGTGTGACAACGATAATACCTGTTAACCTGACAAATCCTCGCAATTTCTTTATGGTTGTGGGGACTTTCCATTCCTTAGTGGATTTAATTTTGTTAGGGTCTACCTTAACACCATCCTGAGATACAATATGGCCCAGATATTCCACCTCTTGTACTCTAAATAAACATTTCAAGGTTTTTGCATATAACTGTTTCTCCTCCAATAGTTTGAGCACCCTGTCAACATGTTGAACATGATCCTTCCAATACCTGTTGTAGATTAGTATATAATCATCAAAAAACACTGACACAATTTTTCTAAGGAAGGTTTTGAAAATGGAATTCATCAACCCTTGAAATGTAGAAGGTGCATTAGTAAGGCCAAAATGCATGACCAAAAATTCATAATGACCCTCATGATTTCGAAATGTTGTTTTCGAAATATATTCAGTCTTCATTCTAATTTGGTCATATCATGAACGAAGATCCGACTTGGTAAAATAAATTTCTCCATGTAATTCATCTAATAATTCATCAATCATAGGAATGGGAAATTTATCTTTAATAGTGAGCTTATTGAGCTCCCTATAATTCGGACACATGTGCCATGATCCATCCTTCTTGTGCACCAATACCACTGGAGCAAAGAAAGAACTTTGACTAGGTTGAATTATACCAGCCTCTAACATTTTTGCAATCATACGTTCAATTTCACTCTTTTTGAAATAAGGATATTTGTAAGGCCTGATGTTTGGAGTGACACTTCCTAGAATCAAATGAATAGCATGATCATGATCACGAATAGGTGGGAGTCCTTTGGGAGTTTCAAACACCTTGGAATGATTGTCCAATAATTTTTGGAGATCTGGAGAAATAGATGATTTTGATGTTGCAACTTCTAGTGAGAATAATCGTGCAATTATGCGTCGTTGTTATTTATTTAGAAGCTTTATCATGACATTAGAGCTTATTATCTTTCCCGGATTCCTTGCAATACCCTGTAATTCAACTTCCTTTCCTTCCGCGAAAAAAATATAAATAATAAATAATAAATAATAAATAAAAATAAAAATCAAGAAAAGTTCTTGAAAATTAAAAGCTACCGTCCTCAAAGATTTTAACCATTGGAATCCTAGTACAACATCAACACCTCCCATTGGAATGGAAAACATTGTACTATTCAACAAATATTATCCCATGGATAGCTTGATATTATGGCATTTTCCAGAGTAATTTGTAGTTCTTCCATTTGCAACCATCACTCGACACTTTAGTGCTGGGTACAGGAAGCAATTCAATTCCTTGGACACCTTACAATTAATAAAATTATGGGTACTACCCGAATCGATCAACACTATTACCTTTTTCTTCTTGATATGTCCTTCTATCTCGAGAGTTTGAGGATTGGTAATTCCTGTCAATGCATTACAGGATATGGTCAGACTAATTCTTCTTTCTCCAAGGTTAGTTCCTGGTGTATATCCTCTTCTTTTTAATTTTCTTGTTCATTTTCTTCCTCCTCTTCACAATCTATGTAAAATAATTTATTCTCGGCACACTTATGACCTTTAGTGTATTTGCTATCACAACTATAGCAAAGCCCTTTTGCTCTTTTTTCTTCCAATTTAGGTTGTGGAAGTCTAGAAGTAAAAACACTTCCATCTTTATAGATGTGAGTGGTAGGCTTCCTTGACGCCATAGTTTTACATTCAATTTTTCTTGCCAACTTGAATTCCTTCTCCAATGAATTAGGTTAGCAAAGGCGAGCTTCGTGTTGGATGTTATCCTTTAAAGTCCCTATGAAGACTTCAATCACGTGTTCCTCTGGAATGTCAGTTACCCTTATATTCAATTTTTGGATGTCCTCATTGTGTTCCACCATTGAACCATTTTGTTTGAATTTTATCAATTAGTTAAAGAAGGTGTTGCTCTTTGTATCCTCATAATGTGCTATCATTTCCTTCGTAAAAATTGACCAAGTGACAGTTTTTTTATGGAAGAAAAGCCATAGATACCATACAAATGTATTTTGTTCTAAATATAAAGTTGCAATGTGTACCTTTTGTGTGTATTGCACATTATTGAGATAAAAATATTGCTCCATCTGTAGTATCCATGTTACGGGATCCTTGCCATCAAATTTCTTCATATCGATATTTGGAATATGGTGGGTCTTCAATCCAACATTAGAGTTTATGAAATCAAGATTAACATTTATTTTGTTCTCATCATGAGTTTCCTCTACTATCTTTTTTCCATTAGGAATCATTTCTTGTATCAACTTTGTCAAACCTTCCATGTTTGCCTTTAGATCATTTTTCATGTCTTCCATGTTGTCTTTGATTTTTTCTTCCATGTCATCCATCTTAGCTTCCATTTCATTCTTCAAAACATCGGTCTTAGCTTCCACGTCTTTCTTCAAACCATCCATCTTAGCTTCCACGCCTTTCTTCAAAACTTCAATTTCATTTTTTTTTGCACTTTGTGACAACGAAAGTTGTTGCACTTTCTCTTGTAATTTTGATATATCATGTTGCACTTCTTCCTGTTCATGAGTCATAGTAGAGCCTTATGAGGGCTTAATGGGTGTTGAATTCCTTTTTGGGGAATTTTAGAACCGAATATTGATATCTATGTTTCAATATGCCTTTGGAATCACTTCAAACTGATTTTTCAAACAAGACTTATGCAATTTGAAAAAAAAATACACACATTTTTCTTGCTTTTGAGGGGCTCAATATTGAAACTGATGTATATCTGTAATTCCGAATCCCCAAGATTTTACCTTTGGTCCTTTAGTAGCCCTCTGAATCTTCTTTCTAATGCCACGGGTCTGACTTGATTTGGATTCTTCAAGACAAAGTTATGCCCAATCTCCCACAATGATCTGATTATGGACTCATTCAGTAGAGCGAACTTGTACGACGTGACACGTGTCATTGTTTCCTCCTTCAACTCTAAAATTGATACACAGGAAACTAAAATCCGTTTAATTTCAGCCAATTTTTATAGAATTCCAATCAAATTCTCAGAGAGAGAGTTATGATGATTTTCACAAGGTCACCTCTTTGAGATGAAATTCGGGAGCCTACAAAAACCCCAACTTCCATATATCATATCTCCAAAAATATTGTGAACCAAGATCTGAAATTTTTACACCAAGTTCCTCGAGATTTCTTCGTAAATGGGTTTTTTTTAGCTTTTGAACCTTTGTAGAAAATAAATTATAGCGACAATGCCACGATGACCTGTTTGAAGCAGCGAAACCCTTGAATCCAAAGCTCTGATACCAAATGTTATGAAACTAGCTCAAAAAATAGAAGAAAACATAGCTCAACAACATAGAAATCAGCCTATTTGAGGGGGAAACCTCCTTTACATTAAAAAATGAACAATCATTGGATGATACAAATGGAAAACCTCCTTTCTATATATAGGAGTCCATGGGGACACAATATAATCCTAGCCGGCCTAACAATAATAATGTAAGGGCACAACAATAACAATAATGGCTTTTATGAGGCACAATAATAACAATATGGGGGCTACAGGGGTACAATAATAACAATAAGGGGGCTACACTAACAACAATAAGAGACTACAATAATAATATAGGGACCTAACAGACTTAATTCAAGATCAACTTAAAATTTACCTCAATTAACCTAAGGGGCATTTGGAATTAATGCAAACAGTTAAGGTCTAGGCTAGAGATTTGTTCTGATGTCGTAAAACATAGGGGTTGTCATTAACTGCCTGCATTGCATCTGGGGGTCATATCCCATTCCACATACAGAAGTATATATGACCGTTCTCTAGTACTCTTGGGTATATTAGAGGCGCTCCACATATGAAAGTTTATAGGAATGCTCTCATCGAATGGTTACGCATCAAACAACACTACTACGAACTTGCACTCCCATAACGTCACATATATTTTGGGAGTCCCCACTAGGTTTCTATCCATCCATAGGTAACTGAGTCGGTCGCCTTCTAAACATGATACACCGAACACAACATTCGAGGAGATTAGCTACCGTACTTCTTAGTTTTCCAGGAGGTATTATGCGATTCACGGTTGCTTGGTAATCCTTTATGCCTAGCTTACCCCTTTTTGATTTATTTGTTGTTAATTTATAAAATTTATTTCCCACGACATAGCATATTACCCGTGCATGACCCCTTAGTAGATCTTAAGTTGAGCCTAATGGCAACGGTTTATGAGTTTACCAATCAAATAATACCCTCATATGAGAATCCTGGTCCTTTTCCTTCTTTTGGAAATATTGGCGCTCCTTATATGGCAACGTTGTCCCTTCCGAGATTTATCATTGGGTTTCCAGTTTGGTTATTTTCAACCCCCATGCTTCTAAATGTCCAAGGTTCTTCTCAACCATGTTCGCCTCCACCTGAATAGTGTCAACCTATTATTGATCCTAAAGTTGACCCCTTGCCTTCTTCGCCTATTTCTTCACCCCGTTCTTACTCTTTGCCTGGTGAAATTCTGGATTCTAGTAACTAGGAATCTAAGAAGAAGAAGAAGAAGAGGACGAAAAATAAGAAATGTGGAAATCAATAAACCATTGCTACTAATGCAAGTGATGTTGAAAAATCTTCCAATCAGTCTTGCAAAGTCAAATTACCTTGCAAGTTATGCAAAGGGTGACCACCTTCTTTGGTATTGTCCTGGCATTCCCAAGATATTAGAAGTATGGTCCACTGACTCAAATCGACCTTTGTCATCAACCTCTGGAGATCATTTTAACCCTCCTCTAGTGATAACAAGGTCCATGGGAAAAAGGGTAAAGTCAAATTTCCTTGTAAGTTATGTGAAGGGAATCATCCCATTCACCTTTGTCCTTGTATGGATAAAGATTCCAAATTATTGGAAAACTTTACAACTTCTCAGCCTTGTCTTTCTGTCAGCTACTGGAAGCTTTCCTTTGATCCTCCGCTATTTGATCAAGTGATTGATCAGAATTCATCTATGGTCATCCCCACTCTCTCCAAAAGTGAATCCCATGAGTCTATTTTGACCAACCATAGGTTAAGAAAATGGTTGTCTCGATTCCTCCTTCAATTGATCATACCTTTACCATAAAGAGTGAACCTCATACTAATTAGGTTCTTTTTGTCTCATCATATTACCATGAATTGGAATCAAATCCTCTCGTTCCTACAGTACAGGAGGGTGTTCCTCTCGTTCCCATCACACAAGGGGGAAATTATCTCGTTCCCATGACACCCCCTCCAAGTAGTATGGTCATTTCCTTTTATTGGATTTGATCGGAAGGATATCGTCTTCCTTCTTACGTGCTCTTTGAGATCACAATACAGGCTTATAATTTGGCCGTACCAAACATAATAATAGATGAAGGCGTGTCTGTTAGTATTATTTCCTCCACTACTCGGAAAGCTTTAGTTTCTTCGCAACTTATGCCTGTTAGCCAGAATCTGTTGGATTTTAATAAAGGAACCAGTGAACCGTTAGTGACCTTCCGAAGTTACCAATTACTTTGGGAGGAAAGATCGTTTATATAGACATGATGGTTGTCAAAGGCCCCTTGGATTTTAACTTCACAAGAGCTCTTGTCTCTTCTCTCTTTCGTTTGATGTGTTTACTGCATGAAGGAAGAATTGTGACCATTGATAAACTTTCGTTCATTGGTCCTAATTTGGCTCTCAGTCAACCATCATCCCTAAATGGTACTTACATGAAAGTGGTATCTTCCTAGCCATAAGTTAATTATGTGGCATCTTGTTCCATTCCCGTGTTTACTGATGATCTAGTGCATCATGTACTGGGGGCATTGGTCCCTGATTTCCAAAGTGTTGTTCTCCCATCTTATTAGAACCTCATAGAAGCCATTACCTGTTATGGGTCGTGAAACAAAGTGTCAGAGCAGAGTTCCTTTTCTTGTGTCAAGCTCCTTAAAAAATGAAACAAGGTCTTTGAAGCATAGTTCTTTTTCTTGTGTCAAGCTACTTAAAAAATGAAAGAAGATGTCTGGAGCAAAGTTTATTTTCTTGTGTCTAGCTCCTTAAAAAATTAAACAAGGTCTCCTGGAGTAGATTTCCTTTTCTTATGTTAATCTCATTAAAAAATGAAACAATATGTTATGAGGATAGTTCTTTTACTGTGTCAGCCTTGTTAAAAAATTAAATAAATCACCTTTCAATTTGAGTCTTTAATTATATCTCGTAAATTCCCAGTCGAGTCTTTTACTTGATCTTGTCATTGAACCTTTATTTCATCCACCTGTGTTATGAAACCAACTCCAAAAATAGAAGAAAAGAGAGATCAACATTGTGAAATCAGCCACTTCGAGGGGGCAACCTCCCTTACATTACATAGATGAACAATTTTTGGATGATACAAAACCTCCTTCTATATATAGGATTCCATGGGGTCACAATATAATCCTATCCGACCTAACAATAATAATGCAAGGGCACAATAATAACAATATTATGGTTACAGGGGTACAACAATAACTATAAGGGGGCTACACTAACAACAATAAGGGAATGCACTAGTAATATAGGGACCTAACATGCCCCTATCCTTCTAAAAAGTGTTGTCCTCAACGCTTGAGTAGCTCTCGATGCTTTTGTATAAAATTCTCATCCTCCCATGTAGAATCTTCAGTGGGTAATTTCTTCCACTTTATGAGATACTCTAAAATTGATCGATTTCGTAGCTGTCGAGTTATTGTTTCTGTGACCGCTTCAAGTTCCAATATGATTTTTCCTTCCTCATCAAGTTTTGGAAATATTGTTTGAACTAGACGTTTGTCACCTGTAACCTTCTTTAAGCATGAAACGTGGAAAATTGGATGCACTCGCGAAGAAGCAGGAAGCTCCAATTTGTATGTCGTAGTACCAATCTTTTGCAACACCTTGTAAGGACCATAGTACTTTAGTGATATTTTATTATACTTCTTAGCTTGCTTGAGGGACATTTATTTGTATGGTTGTAGCCATAAAAATACCCAATCTCCTACATCAAAACTTCTCTCGCTATGATGTTGATATGCTTGTTTCTTCATTCGATTTTGTGCCAAATTTAGATTATCCTTTAAGAGTTGGAGAACTTCTTGTTGATGCTCGACATGATCTTCCACTGCATGAACCTTAGAATTTTCTCTTAAATATGATGTTATGGACAGTGGATGATATCAATAAAGTGCCATAAATGGGTTCGTTTTTGCTGCAATATGGAAGGAAGTGATATACCACCATTCAGCCAGAGGTAACCACTTGATCCATTTTGTTTGTTTATCAGATACAAAAAAGAAGATATCCTTCCAAAAATTTATTCACTATCTCATTTTGACCATCGGATTGAGGATGACAAGATGAGCTATGAGCTAGTTGAGTACCCAAACAAGAAAATAATTTCGTCCGAAAATTTCCAGTAAAAATGGGATCTTTGTCGCTTACAATAATCTTTGGGTTTCCATGTAGCTTTTGAATTATTTCCATAAATTCAATAGCAACTATACTTGCTTTAAATGGATGAGATAATGCACAAAAGTGTGCATACTTGGTAAGCCTATCAACTACCACCATGATGACACTCTTTCCTTCGAACTTAGGTAAACCTGTGATAAAATCCATTGAAATCTCCTCCCAACGTTGACTTGGAATGGATAAAGGTTGTAGAAGACCTGGGGTCTTAATTGTCTCAACTTTATTTTGCTGGAAAACCAAATAATCCACCACAAACTTTTGAATATCAGATTTAAGGCCATCCCAAAAAAAAAATTTCTTCATCTTGTGGTAAGTTTTTAAAAATCCTGAGTGTTCTCGTAAAGGAGAAGTGTGCAACTCCAAAAGAATATTTTGTTTTAGTTGGGAATTCTTACAAATATATAAGAGATCTTTGTACCATAAGGAATAATTTTTCCAATTAAATGTATCAGATGTACTAAGATCTTGCTGCGACATTTGAATGAGTGTACACACTTCTTCATCCTTCTTCCATTCATCCCTTACTTCGGTTATCCAATCTAGTTGGATAATAGAAATGGCACAAAGTAACGCTTCCACCTCATCATCCTTTCTTGAGAGTGCATCTGCAACAACATTTAGCTTCCCTTTTTGGTAGATGATTTCAAAGTCATAACCCAACATCTCTGTGACCCATTTTTGCTGCTCTTCTGAAGATAGTCTTTGTTCCAAAAAGTGTTTAAGACTATCATGAGCAATTTTTACCTTGAAGTGTCTTCCCATTAGGCAAGGTTGCCATTTATTTAGTGCATGTATTATTGCCAACATTTCCTTCTCATAAATAGCTTTATGTAAATAGTTTCCTTTGATTGGATGACTTTCAAAAGAAATGGGTCTTCCTTATTGCATTAAAACAACACCAATTCCATTTCCTGAGGCATCATATTCCACAATAAAGGTTTTGTGAAGTCTCGCGTAGCTAAGACCGGTGACAGGCACATTGCCTCTTTAAGATGTTCAAAGGCCTTAGTTTCTTTAGGAGTCCATGAGAATGCATCTTTATTCAATAATGTTGTTAAAGGTGCTGCTATTCTCCCATAATTCTTAACAAACTTGTAATAAGACCCTGTTAACCCAAGAAATCCTCGCAACTTCTTTATGGTTGTGGGGACTTTTAATTCCTTTAATTTTGTTAGGGTCTACCTTAACACCCTCGTGAGATACAATATGACCTAGATATTCCTCCTCTTGTACTCCAAATAAATATTTGGAGGTTTTTGCATATAGTTGTTTCTCCTCCAATAATTTGAGCACCATGTCAAAATGTCGAACATGATCCTTCCAAGACCTGCTGTAGATTAGTATATCATCAAAAATACTAGCACAATTTTTCTAAGGAAGGGTTTGAAAATGGAATTCATCAACCCTTGAAATGTAGAAGGTGCATTGGTAAGGCCAAAAGGCGTGACCAAAAATTCATAATGACCCTCATGAGTTTGAAATGATGTTTTTAGAATATCTTTAGTTTTCATTCTAATTTGATGATATTCTGAACGAAGATCCAACTTGGTAAAATAAATTGCTCCATGTAATTCATCAATCACAGGAATGGGATATTTATCTTTAATATTGAGCTCCATCCTTCTTCTGCACCAATACTATTGGAGCAGAGAAAGAACTTTGACTAGGTTGAATTATACCAACCTCTAACATTTTTGCAATCATACGTTCAATTTTGATCTTTGGGACATAAGGGTATCTGTAAGGCCTGATGTTTGGAGGAACACTTCCTTGAATCAGATGAATAGCATGATCATGATCACGAATAGGTGGGAGTCCTTTGGGACTTTCAAACACCTTGGAATGATTGTCCAAGACTTTTTGGAGATATGGAGAAATAGATGGTTTTGATGTTGGAACTTCTAGTGATCATAATTGTGCAATTACGCATCGTTGTTCTTTCTTTAGAAGCTTTGTCATGACATTAGAGCTTATTATCTTTCCCAACTTCCCTACAATACCACTTATTTCGAATTCATTTCCTTTTGAAAACAATTTCAAGAAAAGTTATCGAAAATTAAAAGCTACCGTCTCCAAAGATTATAACCATTGTACTCCCATTGGAATGGAAAGCATTGGACTATTAAATAAATATACCCCCATGGCTAGCTTGATATTATGGCATTTTATAGAGAAATTTATAGCTCCTCCATTTGCAACCATCACTTGACATTCTGGTGCTGGGTATAGGAAGCAATTCAATTCCTTGGCTACCTTACAATGAATAAAAATATGGACACTACCCAAATAAATCAGCACTATTACCTTTTTCTTCTTGATATGTCCTTCTATCTTGAGAGTTTAAGGAGTGGTAATTCCTGCCAATGCATTACACGATATGGTTGGACTCATTTCTTCTTTTATAGGGTTGGTTCCTAGTGTATATCTTCTTTTTTTGAATTTTCTTGTTCATTTTCTTCCTCCTCTTCACAATCTATGTAAAATAATTTCTTCTCAACACACTTATGACCTTTAGTGTATTTGCTATCACAACTGTAGCATTTATCCCTTTCGCTCTTATTTCTTCCAATTGTTGTGGTGTCAACCTTGTAGGTTGTGTAAGTCTAGGAGTAGCAACACTTCCATTTTTATAGATGTGAGTAGTAGGCTTCCTTGTCGCCATAATTTTACATTCAATTTTTCTTGCCAACCTGAATGCCTTCTCCAATGAATCAGGTTCCCAAAGTCGAACCTCATGTTGGATGTTATCCTTTAAAGTCCCTATGAAGACATCAATCTCATGTTCCTCTGGAATATCAGCTACCCTTATATTCAATTTTTGGATGTCCTCAATGTGCTCCCACTGAACCCTTTTGTTTGAGATTTATCAATTGGCTAAAGAAGGTTTTGCTCTTTGTATCCTCATAATGTGTTATCATTTCCTCCGTAAAAATTGACCAAGTGACAATTTTTTTACAGGAGCAAAGTCATCGATACCATACAAATGTAATTTTTTCTAAATATAAAGCTGCAATGCATACCTTTTGTGTGTTTTGCACATTATTGAGATCAAAATATTGCTTCATCTGTAGTATCCATGTTACGAGATCCTTGCCATTAAACTTCCTCATATCGATCTTTGGAATATGGTGGGTCTTCAATCCAACATTAGAGTTTATGAAATCATGATTAACATTTATTTTGTTCTCATCGTGAGTTTCCTCTACTATATTTCCACCATTAGGAATCATTTATCGTATCAACCTTGTCAAACCTTCCTTCAAACCTTCCATGTCTGCTTTTAGATCATTCTTCATGTCTTTCATGTTGTCTTTCATTTTTCCATCGATCTTAGCTTCCATGTCATCCATATTAGCTTCCATGCCAGCTTCCGTGCCGTTCTTAAAACCTTCCACGCCTTTCTTCAAACCATCCATCTGAGCTTCCATGCCTTTCTTCAAAACTTCCATTTCATCTTTTGTTTCTCTTTGCAAGAGGGAAATTTGGTGCACTTGCTCTTGTAATTTTGATATGTCATGTTGGACTTCTTCCTCTTCATGAGTCATAGTAGAGACTTCTAAAGGCTAGTGGTGGTTGAATTCCTTTCAGGTGGAATTTTAGAACCCAATACTGATATATGTGTTTCAATATTCCCTTGGAAACACTTCAAACTAATTTTTCAAACAACACTTATGCAATTTGAAAAAAAATACACACCTTTTTCTTGATTTGAGGAGCTAGATATTAAAACTAATGTATCTTTGTAATTTTCGATCTTCAATATCTGAAATTCGGTCCTATAGTAGCCCTATGAAACTTCTTGCAAATGCCACAGGTTTGACCTGAATTGGATGCTTCAAGACAAAGTTATTCCCAATCTCCCACAGTGACCTAATTATGGACTAGTTCAGTAGAGCAAAATTGTACGACGTGCCATGTGTCACTGTTTCCTCCTTTGGCTCTGAAGTTGATATACAGAAAACTGCAGTCCATGTAATTTCGGCCACTTTTTGCAAAATTCCAATCCGATGCCAAGAGAGAGAGTTATGGCAATTTTACCAAGGTCACCTCTTTTAGATGAAATTCGGGAGCCTGCAAAAACCCTAACTTCCACAAGTCATATCTCCAAAAATTTTGCGAACCACGATTTGAAATTTTTACACAAAGTTCCTCAGGATTTCAGCTTAGCATGGTAAAAAATTCAGCTTCTGGAATTTCGTAGAAAAAAAGTTATAGCGAAAATGTCACGATGACCTGTTTGGAGCAGCAAAACCCTATAATCCAAACTCTAATACCAAATGTTATGAAACCAGCTCCAAAAATAAAATAAAAGAGAGATCAACGCCTTAGAAATCAACCACTTTGAGGGGGAAACCTCCTTTACATGACATAAATGAACAATTCTTGAATGAGACAAATGACAGAACCTCCTTCTGTATATAGGATTCCATGGGGTCACAATATAATCCTAGCCGACTTAACAATAATAATGTGAGGGCACAATAATAACAATATTGGGGTTACAGGGGTACAACAATAACAATAAGGGGGCTACACTAACAACAATAAGGGACTACAATAGTAATATAGGGACCTAACAACATGTTTGTAACTATTAGTCTACTTAGGTGAATGAAGCTTTGAGGGGGCATGTACCTCGAATTGAGTCATTAGGCTGGGGGCATGCAAAATTATTCCCAGCATAGTTTGTCTCTATTTCAAGCTTGTGTAAAAATGAAACTAGTTTCAAGCATAATTTCCCATGTTTCGAGCTTTTATAAAAATGAAACCATTATCATCCCACCTCTCATGATTGCCTTTTGATCAGCCTCTTCCGCCAGATGAACCTTGGTTTTATCATTTCATCATCGCCATCTGCTTGGCCGATCATACACTCTCACTTGGTTGTTTTACCCTTACTTGGGGAACTGCTGCAGTGAGTGGTCTTGTTAGCCAGCCTCTTAATCTCTACATCTTTTGAGCAGTTCCATCGTGAACGAAACTAGTCACTATCCTTTATACCACTCGATCCTCTAGGAGGAATCCTCTTTTAGCTCTTTTCAGACTCCCAGAATATGAAAATATTGTCGAGCACTTGTCCTTTTGAGCTCGTTAAAATAAATGAATCGATGTTGTTTCAATATATGTTTACCCCTTTTTTGGGTTGAGGTTGACTAATTATGAAAAAAGAATACCTTAGTCAAACATGGCTAAGCGGTTCTCTTGGATATTGTTTTCTACCTTTTCGGGTTCAAGGGACTATCTATGAAAAGGGATCTTAGGATTTTTCTTTTCCGCTTCTTTTTCAAACTCCCTAAACATGAAAAAGGTGCTAAGTTACCCCTCCGTTAGATTCGTAAAATTTAAACAACAAAGGACTTGTCACCATGACAAGACCGAGTTACTCCCTATGGCTCGTTAAACGTACTATGATGTATTCATCTGAAGGATGAACCTATACGCTAAGCATATTGTATCCTTATTATAAAAAATAAAGAGGTACTCTTTAGAAATAGTGGGGAAAAATGGAAGTAAACATGTCTTGTATTATGTATTAACGACGCCATGTCTCTCTTGAACATGACACTCATCTGCAGCTCATGTCGAGTTTGGGTTATCCTCTCTTCGTCACTTGCCTTCCTAGGTTTGGGAAATCCATGTGCATCTAATTCGATCATATCCTACTGTCACCATGACCATTGATCCCATTTCGAGTCAAATGTTGTCAACATCTAGAGTTGTGTTGCCAATATGTTCAAGAGAAGTCCTATCCGCAAAATTCAAACCTTTCATATTTATCTGACCCTCTCTGCAACAATCTTGAATCATTCCTATCTACCTTGAGAAATCCTATGTTTTGTGTCGATGATGTGGGAAACATCATGGCACTCCTTCGACGGATCACTTCTTGTTGATATCATCTCATTTTCCAAGAAGTTGATCTAGAAACTCCCTTTCAATACCTTGGAGCTTGCATGCCTCAATGGCAATTTCTTTGTGTTCAACAACAAGTTCACATCATTGACCTTCAATAAAATGGTTCTGCAAGTGTTTGAATTCAACTCCCTTATTCACTTTTGTAGATTGCATTATCATACCTCAAGGGACATCATCATTATTGGTGGTTTCTCTCGTGAATGTTAATGGTTTACCTCATTGACCAGTAATCAGGTGGTTTCTACCATGTTCGACATCAACACATTTATTCAAATGGTTAGATTCGTACTTTTGACATATCGAGACAAAGACCATGGATCACATTTGTTCGAATCCAGGTTGCGTGGAATATTCATGATTGTACACATGATCCTTTCTATATGGATGGCTGCGACCATGTCGTGGATCCATACATATGATCCTATCTAGTCGGATAGTTGTGCCCATGTCGTGGATTCATGTGTTATTTAATGCCTATTTAGCAGTGTCCTATTAGACATATTTATATTGGAGATGTCACATATTGTATCATGTTTGATTTGCAGGTCTCCTGATGGTGGTTTTCCAAAGTCCTTGCCTTGACTGATAAAGAACTTCAACCATCACTTCTCGTTCTGCTTTCGTGCTTTAGGGGGCGTTTGTTACACAATATTTTGTCGCATTCCTTATTCCCTATATAAAGTGTCATCATTTGTGTCACTCATGCCACAAATGTCGCAAATAAACAAAAACTATGAAAACATGTTCACCATGAATAACATGATCAAAACATCCCTGAAGGAATGGAGAGTCAGTGCATTACATCAATTATGGAGAAAGCTTGTAAAAAAACCTAATTTGTAGCCCCAACGTGATTCTCTCTTGTATAGCCTCGCATTTTTCACCCTATATGTAATTGGCAAACAATGTTGGCAGCGCGAGAATTAAAGTTAAAAGTCGCGCTGGTCCTCTTCAGGTAGGTTCTCCAAAAATGGGGCAAAAGCTTCTTCCTCTAGAAGTATCGAGAATAGAAATCCGGTATCAGTTGGCTGGAGATTGATTCAAGTTCTCCCATTTCGAGTCCTTGATCCTAATTTTAACGAATTTCCCCTTAATATATGAACCTTCCTCCTTATTTTTTGGATCCTCAACCTCTCCAGCCTCCTTATAAATGAATGCCATGTCTTCCCCAAATGGTTGGTCATTGCTGGTTGCCTTTCTAGTGCTTGAATGTGCCTGAACGTTGTAAAAATTCCACGAAGAAGGAGTGTTTAAATTCTTTAGCTTGGACTTGGAAACCCATCCTGAAGGAGGTCGCTAACATCAAGGCACCGGTTGTATGCTTCCCTCTTTAATTTATCAATAATAAAAAGCATGTTTTACTTTCCATGAGCTTGTCAATGATTGCTTGCTTAGTATGATACTCCTTGATTTGTCATATGGTTTACATTAGAATGCAATATAATATGATTTCTTTGTTTGTCGTTGTTTGGTCTCTCTTGTAGGTATTCGTGCGTAAAGGAATAGCGAGGAGCGAGCTTGGAAGTGAGGAGATCAAGATTAACATCAACAAGCGACCGCATGGGAGTGAGGTATACCATATTCCTCTCTCATGTCATTCTTATTCAAGATAGGAAAGTTTGTTTGCTTTTGTCTCATTTGTTATTAGACCCACTCATTGGGCTAGAGAGATCGCTTCTATCTGTAGATTGGATTTCCTGTTAAACAATCACAAATGAAATAGATGCCAATCACCCCACCATATACAAATAACTGTCCACATGCACCATTTCTAGTTAAAGAAGAAGTTCATCTTTTAAACCAGGGGTGTTGTGATGATAGTACCGAAACATCAAGTTTGAGTTTAGAATTTTCCTCTCATCATGAACAAGAAGTTATATTTATTGAATGTGATTGTGAGGATCCTAATCTATGTAATTGTAACAACGATGATACAAAATTTGATTTTGCAGAATCTACAGATGAAGAAGAAGCAAAATATCCTCCAAAGCTAAAAGCCCTTATGGCCTCTAAAGATGATGATGATGACGAGGCAAAGATTCTAGCAAGAAGTAGAGCTCTACTTGAAGGATATATGAAGCAAAATCTCATGGATACCTTCCAAAAGAAAATGCTAAAATCCCACCCTGGCACTTCTTCCAGTTCAGGTAAGCCAGATGACAAGAAGCCTTTGTTTGTAGATGCTTCTATAGAACGAAATACTAAATTTTTTACTGGACATAACAGAGGAGAAAAACCTAGGATGCTTACTCTAAGTGATCTAGGCAATGAAATCAATTTGTTGAAAAAAGAAATTGTTGAATTGAAGAAGAAAATTGTAGAGATAGAAAAGGGAAAGAATGTGAAGAAGCCTTAGCTGCTGAAGACTTTGAAACAAAATCTCTCTACTTAGGCAAGAATCCAAATGTTGAAATACATGAGGCTATTGATTTATCAGGTTTAAAATCCATGAGAGTTCTCACCATCCAACACCTACAATTTCGTGTTATGATTAATCTTGTCATTCAAGGGCCAAAGTTTTATCTTAAAACATTAATTGATAGTGGCTTTGACATAAATGTTTTGAATAAAAAAGAAATACCTAATAGGTATTGGTAGAAGTTAAACATATAAGTTATTGGAATCGGGGATAAACAACTAAATCTCCAATATGAGGTGCCAAAAGCAACCCTCTGTTATAAGGATTATTGCATAAATATGAAATTTGCAGTATCAAATATCCTTATTGACTATACATTGGGGACCCCATTCTTAGCAGTCATAGAGCCACATGCGTCTGTTAGATTGAAAAATGGGAAAGCAGGATATTTCATAAAAATTCATGTAAGCAATAACCAACCTCTCAAGATCACTCTTGCAATTGCTTCTTCGCCAAGAATATCTACAATGGTGCAGTGATGGAAGGTCTAGCAAAAGCCGAAAACAAATTACAAAATGTTAAAAATGATAATGCTAACATAAAGATTGAAGAAAGGTTAGCACAACAGTCTGTTAAGACACATATCCAAGAACTCCAACAAAAACTTGAGGCTGCCGTTTGTGCCGAAGAACCAAATGCCTTTTGGAATAGAAAACAATATTATGTAGAATTTTCTTACACGACTGAGTAAACCTTGCAAAAGCTGTGCAATTCCTATGAATGAGGAGTATTGAAGGTTGCGTAAAAAATAAATTCAAAGTGTTCTGGATAGAAAGCTAATTCGAGAGTTTAACAATCCTTGGAACTGTTATGGCTTCTATGTTAATAAACATTCAAAGAAAATCCAAAGGGTACCTCGCCTTGTTATAAACTACATACCCCTCGATGTTGTTTTTGTTGACGATCTCTACCTGATCCCACACAAAGCATGTTTGATTTCCATAATAGGAGGTGCTAGAATCTTATCCAAATGGCTTAATGTGAGACTTTTGGCAAGTATTAGTTAAGGAAGAAGACAGATTCAAGACTGCCTTTAGTGTGCCTGCAAGACATTATGTATGGAATGTCAGACCATTTGGTCTAAAAAATGCTCCCTCCAAATTTCAGAGAATAATGGATTAGGTATTCAAGTCTTATTTTGAATGGTTATTAGTTTATATTGATGATGTGTTATTTTTTTCCAGATCGGTTGATGACCACTTTAAGCATGTCAAAAAGTTTTTTTAGCTAGTAAAAGAAACGAGATTGGTCCTTAGCAAGAAAAAAGATCAAATTATTCAAAACCAATATAAATTCTTGGGACATACCATTTATAATGGACAAATCACTCTACAATAACATGTTGCTGCCTTTGCTGATAAATTTCGAGACAAAATTACATATAAGACACAGTTAGAAAGGTTCCTTGGCTGTCTTAACTATGTTTGTAATTTCTATAAGCATTGTGCTCACGACCGCAAGATTTTAAATGATTTATTAACGAAAGAACCTCTCACATGGACAAATGAACACACATAAGAAGTCAAAAAGATCAAAGAAAATATTCAACATCTACCCATCCTCCATGTAGTAGATGAATCCTTGCCTAAAATAGTAGAGTCTGATTCTAGTGAACTTGGCTGGGGTAGGGTACTTAAACAAAAGAAGGGTAGCAAAGAGAAAATCATCCAATTTGCCTCTGGTACTTGGGTTGATAGTGAGAAGAATTATTCTACTATTGAAAAGGATGTCAAAGCTACTTGGAATGAAGTTGATAAATTTGAAATTCATTGATAAACAAAAGATTTAAACTGAGAACAAGTGCATTTGCTATGAAGAAGGTCCTTAGCAAATAAATAAAAAAACCAAGAGAGGCAAAGTTTGCTCGATGGCAGGATTTATTTGCTAACTTTGAATTTGATGTGTAGCACATAAAGGGTAGTGAAACTTGTAGATTTCTTGAGCAAAGAACATATGTAGGAACAAGTCCATTGCATGGTGATAGTCACATAATGGAAAGATAATGGTGAGACGTGTAGGGGAATTCCTAAAACCAAATATTGGGATTAATATTGCAGTGAATGGGAGCCATCATGACAACTTTTCTATACTCAAGTTTTGGACTCAAATCTACAACCTCACAATGATATTCAACACTTGGTCCTGAGTGGAGGATTCACCCACAACTAGGAAGATGAATACCCCTTATGGTCCACCAGAATGCATGCCACCTTGCTAATATAACCGAGGATGCTCTCACCAATCACTTTTTAGATACAAGTGAAATATGGAGACAAGAGAATGTTAAGGAAAATACTTATCATAAATATTTTACCTTGAATAGGCCAAGACATCAAAATTGGCCAAAACAATGGCCTCAAAGAAATCCAAAGGTTATTTTTCTTGGATCTGTTAATAATTTCAAAGGGTACACTAAGTTATGGTGGTCTTTTATCTATCGAAGTGATGGACAAAAAAAATATTATATCACGCTAAAGTTTGGGCTCTACACTCCAACCAAATGGGACATAAGCGTTATTGGTTAAAACACTGGTGGGTTCATTTTGGAATAAATCGTAGTACCATAGATCCAGTCTATCTACAAAGGAATTACATTAATGGGAGGTTCAAAGAATACAAAGACACCGAAATTTGCAAAAATGAACATATTCTAGACAAATACATCGGTTGCCATGATTATTGGCTTGTCCAGGCGAAAGTCATACACCAGGTCATCCTTGGTCGACCAATGATTGTACGAAGAATATAAAGGCATGGGACACTGGACCATACCAATGTCACTTTTTAGGACTAACAATGTTTGATGACTAGTTATCAATGTGGCCGACAGATGATGCCATATCGCTTTTTCATGGAATTTGCGGGTCGAAAACCTCCACTTTGCAAAGAATAATATCTATGTAAGATTTCCTTCTCGTGGGATTTACAAAAAAACATCCACAATGTCAAGATATTTTGTACCACAAAATCTTTCTCGTGGGCTTTGATATGAAAAATATTCACTTTGTACATTGTAGGAAAATAGTAAGTAGATTCCTATAGATGGGTGTAGCTCAACTATAAAAGGAAGGGAAGGATGAGCTCTTCCTCATCTTTGGAAAGTCTTAGGAGTCAAAAGTCTGCGAAGCCTACACATAAAAACTTAAAGTCTGGTGTGAACCTAAAGTGGGAAGATTTTCATAGGAGTCAAGTCTATCTGTTTTGTCCATCTGCTCTAATCACTCCATGATTCCATAGATAAGTGTTTGCAAACATTTGTGTTACCAAATATTGCACATCCTTTTATTTCAAGTGTCAAATTTATGAATGACTGTTTGAATGTATGAATGCTTGCTGTGAAGTTCATTGGAAGTTCACTTAGGATTTTCATTCGTCGCTGTAGCTCATGAAGGCAGGGGGCTGTGTTGAGAGCATTCAGAGGTTGAATATATCAGAAGGTTCTTGTACAAGTTCGTGTAAGAGAAGCATTAATTTGCAAACTTCAGTCTTCGTCAAAAGAAGCCTTTTGCAACAAAAATTAGTATCAAAGCCAAACGTCTTGATTTTCATGTAACAAAGTCATATCTTGCTTGTTTTTTATTTATCATAAATGCACCTAAAAAATGAGTGTCTTTCCCATAAAGACATGAAATTTTGGAAAGACATGAAATACAAGACACATAACAAAATTGTTTACAATGTGTATAGTTTAAAAACATTAAATCATTCTAAAATAGAACTCCACTCAACCTTTAGCAACATGGAAAAATAATGAAAGAGCTATTTTTAAATAGAATTGTATCACCAAATTCCAATGTAAAACACAAAAATATTAGGCCATGCAAAACACAAAAATGTTACGGCTTTGGCCAAAAATAAATATTTAGTTGTATTTGTAATCAGTTATGTGACCGCTAACTCTGCTAAACCGTTACCGGCCACGGAGATTACATATGATACAACGCTAAAACCTCTGAAGAAGCTGTCGCTGCTTCTTCTCTATAAACCTTCACCTTTACCATCTTTAGCATTTTGTAGCTTCAAAATTTTAGCATTCTGTGGTTCGAACGATGGCAGCAGCTGCAGTTGGATGGCGAAGTGTCTCACAGTGGATTCATGGCAGTAGCAGGAGCACGACACTGAAAGCTCACAGCAATGCGCCTTACACCAGGAAGTTGTCTGCGACCTCCTCCTCCGATACTTCATCAGATGTAGAGAAGGGCAACGAAGAAGGCGGAGGAGGGACGGGGATTCCATCTTTCAGTGATCTCAAACAGAGTCTCGAACAAAGCAAAGGCAGCAGTAGTCATCATCAATCCAAAGAAGAAGAAGAAGATCCCAAAACAAAAAATACTATTTCACACTTTGAGGATGTCAAGGCAAGTCTTCGAAATACCATTCCTCGACGAAAGCAACCTCAGCCTCTTTCTCGAACCGTCCCCGGCCAATCCACGAATTTTGACGATCACGCGGTATTTTCAGACCATAAGCCGAGTGTTGCATCACTGGATGAGATACGTAGGAATCTGTCAGAGTTTCGAATGAAATCTGCAGCACCTACTACCTTCCAGAGATCACCCCCAAAAATCTATTCTTCAAATGATCAGGGCGCCGGGGTTTCATTTCAAGCTCTCTACGAGAGCAGCATGGACAGCAAAAATAACATTAATAAGCAAGGGCAGGAGCGGCAGCAGGAAAACAAAGAGAGGCTATCTTTCCAAGCAATCCGAGAAAGTCTTCAGCAGCTCCGTTCCAATAAACCTAAGGAGAGCAATGAATCTCTGGGTTCCCTTTCACTCAAAGCATTTGGAGAGAGTCTCAGATTGCAGCCTGGTGGAGGTGGGGCAGTTCCTCCTCCTTCTTCTCTTCCTTCATCTGTGTTTGGGAGGGAAATGCGCGAAAAGGTGGGCGGAGATTCTCAGCCTACAGTAGCAAAAACAGAGTTTATGAAGTTGTATAGCTACGAGGAATTGGGAGATAAACTGAGGAAACTCCGTCCAGATGTCCAACACGAGGAAAAGAAGGGGTTGGGGTTTTCCCTCAATGAGCTCAACGAGAGGCTGAAGAAATTGCGCGAAATAGAAGAGAAGGAGACGGAGTCGAAGATTGGTGGAATTTCGTTCAAAGATTTGAGGGAAAGCCTTGTACAATTGCGCGTGACTAATGAGAGTTCCAACAAAAAATCATCACGTAACTGTCTATCTCCCATTCCCATTCATTGATATAATAATTCTTAATGTATTCTAATTTCTTCCTTTTCCTTAAACCCTGTATCCTGATACGCTTTTAGACTATAAGAAGCATCTTTATCTAGGAAAAGCAGCGAAATATTGACGTCTATGCTCATCTTCTTCTCAATATTTGTACGTCGGCTAAATCTGTTTGCCCATCTTTATTCTTAATATGTTATCTGTTTCTCTACACTTAAACCTGAGTGTTGGTTAAACCTTAAACCATAATATTTTCTTGACTGGGTATTTGCATGTCCTTGTCAATTGAAACTCTAAACTTTTCTTTTCCTTCATTGTTATTTCGCTGTACTGCATAAACTGTAAGTCTTGACCTCAATCCGTTACTGGAAAAAGAGGAATTCAAATCTTGCAGTACTGTTAGCCGAGATGTGTTTTTCCCACATCGGATAAATTATTTTCACTGATGTTCTGGATATTTTAGACTTGCTATAGCCTGATCCTAGTCTTGTTGTGTGCAGCATTTACATTCTCTATCTTTGCATAATAAATACTGAACTCACTGCCTTGTTCTTGTAGTGCAGAGATTGGCTTTGCTGGGACAACTGGGAGGGCAGGTAACACCAAATTTCATGCTGCAGCCTCCAAAGGATCATTTGATTGAAAAGGTATTTAGTTGCCATCCTTTCTAGCTATTATCTTCGACTAGTGTCGTAATCATTCGCATGGATACCATTTGACAGTGCATGGATAAATTGGTTTAGTTCTAGAGGGAGTCAGTTATTGTTTTTGATTCTGCAGAGGGCTTTGAAGGCCACAAACGTACAAGGAGATTTTCAATTGCTTTTGAGCAAAAGCAGTTCAATTTTCAAGCCCAGTGTTTAAAACTATGAAATCAAAACTTCCTAGACTTGTTTTCATACTAGAAACATTTCCAGTAGAGAAGCTGTGGATAATCTCTCGGGAATGTCTGGGAAACATTTCTTAGAATGATGAAAATGCATGGAAATATTTCTTATGTGTTTATTGGCAGATTCAAGCACAGAATGTAAATTAACTTAAATCCTGCACATAATCATCAATCGGGGGCTGTAGACTTGGGAGATACTAACACAGTATGTGCAGAGATCAGGGCATCAATGGGATTTCTAACCTTTGGAAGAAAATCTGAACTTCTAATTGAATGTTAGAGAATGGAAACAATACTTCTAAAACCAAACAAATCAAAAACAATACTACAAAGGTTTTGTTCACTGGATGGCAAACTCAGAGAAAGGTTTTGCTGAGCACAGAGGACAGTCTTTCGCTCAAGCAATATTCTCATTTATAAAACAAGTCTCATTTCCAACTTCAGTGGGACATATCCTTCTATAACTGTTGTTGAAGAAAGTGTTGGAAAATCAGAAGGCAGAAAGATTTTCTTTACATTGATAATTACTTGTGATATTCTTATGTTCTTATTAACTTTCTTGTGTTCTTCTTTTATCTTAGTTCATCAATCAATTAACAGAACGATAACACGGAGATCACAGATACCAGATGTAGGTGGACAGCCAAGGCAAAACCCCTATTTAGGGGAAAACCCAGTCAACAACTCTTCCTTCAATAGTTTCACGAGATAATCCAAGACTCTTTGACCTAGACACAGGCTTCCTCCAATCACCAAGTCAGCCCTTCCCTTCTTCTGCAGATGATAGCCTTCCAACAACATCTTCGACCCAGCACTTCGATCTTGCAGCAACAAAACTTCGATCTAATAGTAGAAATTGATCCTCGACCCAGAAGTAGCAGCACTTTGAGAATGAAGCAACAGCAAAACTTCAACCTTGATGCAGTATCAACTTCGACCTTGATGCAAAAAAAAATTCGATCTTGATGCAGTAGCAATTTCGACCTTGATGCAACAGCAGAAATTTCAATCTTGATGTAGTAGCCTAGTAAATTCACACGTGTGAGTGAGTTGACCCAAAAAAACTTAGATCTTGCAATCCTTCTTCTTCTCTTGCAATTTCGTAGACTTCTGCTTCTTCTGCTTGTATATCGAACTTGTGAGTGATCCTCCAAATGAATCGAACGACATTGTATTTATAGCCTCTTATGGAGTTCGAATTACCTTGATGTAGGCCGACTTGATCCGGGGAGGGCTGACTTGATGTGGAGGTGACAAATGACTTATTTGACTCAATAATAATTCTTTTTACATGATTCAAAAGCCCAGGAAGAGTCTCGTAAAATGGACAATGACTCTAATGACTCGATATAAAACCTATAAGTCCTCAATGGGGACTTTGACCTATAACATGATGACCCAATCATGAAACCCATGCTTTAGTAAGTCGTAATAATAATAATAATAATTTCTTTTTCTTTCTTTTGATAAATACATTTCATTATGACTCAATTACAACTATGAAGACCGAATCTAGTTACATTCTTCAACACTCCCTCTTAACTAGGGAGGTATTCATGCAATGTATACAAGTACATTGAAGATCTCAAAACACATGAACTATGAAGAGTTTTGGCATTCGCAGTGCCACAGACTAGATTCATGACCAGGGCAATCTATCTAGGTCCATGAAGAGCTTAGGAACTCACGGTGCCACGGACTAGATTCCTAACCAGGGCAATCTATCCAGGTGGGACTAAGATGGACTAAAGCTTTCAGCCACTCTAGGTACCATCAGGCTTACTTGCTAACCATCAACTCAGGGAACTGGGTACGTAATGCAGGTCAAAGCTCTATGACCAACGCCACCTTCCCTACTTCGGGAACTAGACATCAACACACAGGCCGACCAAATGTCCTCCCAAGCACTACGCAATGCCTCAACACTTCCCAATTATTCAAATTGGTAACAAAAAATCTCTCCTAATCAAACAAATTGGTAACAAAAAATCTCTCCTAATCAAACAAATTGGTAACAAGAATGTGAAACATGCTACCAAAGCTTCAAGATATTTACCTATACAAACACAACCACAATCAGTAACAATAATTCAAATACACAGAAGTAAATACAAACCTTTGGGGTGTTTAGACATCTTGATGCTGCTTCACAATTTATCATAGTAGGACTTAGAGACTTCTTCGAACAAATCTGACGGAAGTTTCCTCAACCATACAACTTCCTTTCCTACTTCACATGTAACAACATATTCTACAATTGGATCCGCAACTTCCTTTCCTACTTCACATGCAACAACATATTCTACAATTGGATCCTGCTTTTCTTCTTTCAGCAACACCTCAATATACATTCTCCAATTTCTTCTTCAATGTATCCATCATGACTATAATATGCCCTCCCTCTCAACTTGGGAAATATGTCCTTTCTTTTATTCAGGTCCCCTCTTAACTTAGGGAGATCAACTACTTTCTATGACATCAAAGAATCTTTTATGGCTTCCATCCTTCTTATCAGAGTCATCTTGATCATCATCATTCATATAATTTCCTTTATTATGCTTGCCAATCAAGTCAACTTTGCTTACAAATATCTTCGACATCTTGAAGATTATGTGCCCGCACAACTTAAACAACAAGTACAACCAAATACATATATAGAATTATGAAGTTAACTATATCAAAATCATACAATAATGGAAGCATTAGACTTTAGACCCCAAATACTTAAACTTAGTTAGGTTCATAATCATCAAGAGACACATACTTCTATACCAAGGTTGCGGGGAAGCTTCTCCCCCTCCCCCCGGATCTCGCTCACAAAACGCACTCCGTTCGGGAGCTCTTTGGGAGTGCTCGGAAGCGCGCTCTCAAAAACGCTTCCTGAGGGGAGTGTTTTCAGGAGCGTGCTTCCGAGCCTGAAAAAACGCTCCCTGTCTTTTCGGGAGCGTTTCAGGGAGCGCTCGGGAGCGAATGCTCTCAGAGTGCTTCCCCCATTAAAAAAATGCTTTGGGAGTGTTTTTTTAATGCGGGAAGCGGTCGGGGAGCGTTCGCTCCCAAACGCGTAAAAAAATTTCTGACATCAAATTTCAATTTTTTTTTGGGAGGGAGGGAGCGGGGTTGGGTAAATAAAAGCTCACCGTCCTCATTTAGTTTTTATTGTTTTAGTTTGAGAGTGAGAGCAAGAGGAGCAAGAGCTTGAGAGTTGGAGAGCGATTTGGAGAGAAGGAGAGCTTGAGAGTTTGGAGAGCGGAAGTGCCAAGGAGAGAGCAAGGAGCAAGCTGCAAGAGAGCAAGTTTGCAAGAGGAGGATTGCAAGAAAGAGATAGGTCTTCTAATCTAGTTTTTTATTTTCTAGGAATTGTTTTTAAGTTGTTCAAAAATGAAAACTTGATTTTTTTTCTCAATGTTGCATTCTAGTGTGTTGAAAAGTGAAAAACCATTTGGCATTTCTCCATTTTTTTTGCAAGCTAGAAACTTGAAACTTGAAACATCATGGCTATATGGCTAGGGATTTTCTTCATGTTGGTTCCTTTCTTTGTAATAATGGTGTTGGAGAGTAGAAGAAAGAGGCCCATTAGAGAAGAGGAGGATGAAGAAGTGGGTTATAGTGGAGTTGATGAAAATCCTGAAGAGGAGGAGGAGTATGCTAAGGAGGAAGGGGAGTGTGGAGAACATAAGGCCACATATACCCCAACTAGACAAGACCAAAGTCAAACAACTTTGTGGAAATATGTTCAGAGGCAGGAAGGAGGGAAAGGTGGTGGAACCACTAAATTTTTTTGTTCCCATTGCAATAAAGAATACACAGGTTCATACACCCGTGCCAGAAGGCACCTTTGTGGGAAAATGCCAGGGGATGGAGACAAAAATCTAGGAATCAAAATTTGTGTAAGTGTGCCAGCAACAGAGAGAGAGAAATATAGAAAGGAAGAGGAGGCTACCCTACAGAGATCTAAAAGATCTAGGGGTTTCATTGATTCTTATACACCATCAGGTCCATAACATCATGGACAAAGAAGTCCATCAACTTCCACCCATGGCAGTGGATATGGAGGCACACTTGGACCAAACATCTCCTTAAGGCATAGAACCATATCCGATTTCCTTGACGAAGGGTGTAGGAATAATGTGGATTCAAAAATTTTCTGGTTTCTATATGCATGTGGGGTGCCATTCAATGTTCTTCGCTCACCTTATTGGCATGAAATGGTTTCTGCCATTAATGATGCCCCCAAAGGATACAGGAGCCCTGGGTATGACAAGGCTAAAACCTTGGGACTTGATCATGAAAGAGCTAAAATAAACAATTCTTTGGCTAGAATGACAAATTCTTGGAATGAGCATGGGGTGTCCATTGTATCTGATGGATGGACCAATGTAAAAGGAAAGCCATTGATAAGTGTTTTGGCTGTGTCGGTTAGTGGGGCAATGTTCCTTTCAGCATATGATTATTCAGACAAATTCAAGACTGACATTAACATTGCAGAGCCATTACTTGAAATAATTGAAAATACTGGGCCATACAATGTCATCCAAGTCATCATTGACAATGCTACTAACTGTAAGGCAGTAGGAGCAATTATTGAGGATAAATACCCCAACATATTTTGGTCTGGGTGTTTGGTTCACACAATGAACCTTTTGATGCATGATATCATTAAAAACAAACAACCTCAATTCAAATGGCTTGGTGATTTGTACAAGAGAGGTAAAAAAATGATAAGATTTATTACAAATCATATCCATACCTATGGGCTTTTCCGTACTCACTCCAAATTGGAGTTGTTGAAGATAGCAAAGACTAGATTTGCTAGCTATTACCTCACCTTCAAGCACCTTTTGAAGGTAAGAGAGTTATTGGCTGCAATGGTATCAAGCCCACATTGGCAGGTATTAAAGGACAGGGTAGCGACAATAGTTGACAGGCAAGGTTTTGAACATGTGGAGGAGACTGCCCTTGACCCTTTGTTTTGGGCACGTGTGAGGGAAATTTTGAATTTCACCAAGCCCATTTATCACATGATTCGTTTTTCAGATACAGATAAACCAGTGATTGGGGAGGTTTATGAGTAGATGGATAGCATGTTGGGCCAAATAAAAGATGTTGTTAAGGATAATGATCCCAATTTGTATGCAATGATTCACGACTCTGTGTGTGCACGGTGGAATAAACTCAATGTTCCACTACATGCCTTGGCATATATCCTTATGCCAAAATAATATTCTCCATCTTGGTTGGGCCAACCTGCACCTGGAGGTGGGGTTAGGATCAAACTTCACACTGATCCAGAGGTATAAGAGGGGTACATGAAGGCATTAGACAAGTTGGTCCCCGACAGGGAGGAGTGTGCTAGATTGCGCCTTGAATTAGGCAGATACTTCAGTTGCACTGGTAGCTTTGGTTCTTTCCATGCAGTGGAAGACAGAGACAGATTTGATGCTCTCACATGGTGGGAAGCATATGGCGGCATGGGACTTTTGCCAAAGTTGGCAAAAAAAGTTCTCTCACAAGTTGTGAATACCTCTTTTGCAGAGAGGTGTTGGAGCACCTACAACTTCATACATAATGTGAGAAGAAACAGGCTGAATGAAAACCGAGCTGAAAGCTTGGTTTATGTGCATTACAACTTGAGGTTGTTGAGTCATTACTGTGATTGGGTATATGAGGATCAATCATATAAAGTTTGGGACAACAACCCAGAGGATGATAATATGGAGGACGACATTGTACATATGGAAGAATTGGAAGCAGAACTTTTGAGGGATGATGATGAAGCATCAGCAGCCTTGCCACCACCACACACAGGGCCAGTCCCACCATCCAGTAGCAATGCGGGTGCCAGTGCCAGTGCTCGATATCCAACTATTGTTCCTTTGCAGATTCAACCTCCACCTACATCCTCACGTTGCCCTCCGCCTTCTAGTCATGGTCGTGGACATGGTACTCCTGCGAGTACTAGAAGACCACCATTGCCTCGTGGTTCTCACAAATTAGACATTTCTCGTGGGCGTGGCAAGGGGCCAGCCAATAGATAAAATAGATTTGTTGTTTACTAGTCTTTTCTATTTTCTAGTAGTTTTTATCTTTTATAACTGTTGAACAGTTGAAACTTGACTCTTTCATATTTAATGACAATTTAAGTTTGAAGTTTGAATTTGAAAGGTGAAACTTTGAAGTTGGCATTTATTAGTTTATAAGTCATTATGAATTATGAATATGATGCTTCATGAAAGTTATATGGTGATCAATGAATCAATGATGATAAATGTTATATATCAATGATGATAAATGTTATATATTGAATTTTGAAATCAATGAATCAATGATGATAAATGATATCTATCAATGATGATAAATGTTATATATTGAAATTTGAAATCAATGAATCAATAATGATAAATGTTATATATTGAATTTTGAAATCAATGAATCAATGATGATAAATGAATTATGATATATATCAATGATGATAAATGTTATATATTGAAATTTGAAATCAATGATGATAAATGTATATATCAATGATGATAAATGTTATATATTGAATTTTGAAAGCTTGAAACCTTCAGATTGATGATTCGCGAGACTCAAGAGTCAATATGTTGTATGTTTCCAACTTGTGGGCGTGTTTGATGAAGATTAGAACTTCTTGATGATTGATGCTATATGATTCAATCTATGTTTTTATGTTTTTTATGTCTAATTCATCATTCTACATGCTTTTGTTGACATATATGCATCAAAATATAAAAAATATAAATATATATATATATAAAAAACGCTCCTTGAAACACTTCAGACCAGGAGCTTCTGAAAATGCCGCTCCCGCTCCCGCTCCCAAGCAACCATGTTCTATACTTAAAATTTTTGTATGGGTTTTTGTTACAAATCCTACATCATTTAAAATAACTCAATCAAGATATCGATCTTATTATATCTAGGGTTTCAATGTTATTTTCCAAGATATGACAAATTCTTCTATGACATATTGCAAACCTTAGAAGCAATCCAAACAAGTAATGCATCTAACAACTTTAGAATTCATATGTTAGACTTCTAGTAGGATTTAATCCAAACCCTAGATTCCATCTACTAAGCCTCAACAATAAAAACCAATCACAACACAATCTAAGGTTTCAACAATATGACCAATCTTTTGTAAGCACTTGACTTTATCATCACATTTGAAACAATAACATCATATCCTAGAATATCAAACTTCGACCAGGGCTTAGTTACAAACCCTAGAACTTGTGAACATCAACAATTAGGTTAGCACGTATACATATCTAGGATTTCATAATCATGCACAAGCATATCATATATCAGGCAAACCTAAGACACAAATATCAATACATTAAAGTTAGACATATAACAAACTTGATCAGGCTAGGGTTTTGATCAGACGGACAAACATACAGCTAAGAGCTTACTCTAGATATCGTAAGGGTTTTGCTCATGAACCCTGATTTACCAAAACCTCAAGGTCTAGGAATTCAATACATAGACATTACCATCCAACCCTAAAGGACCAGGGTTTCCATAGCAATACCAAAACTTCAAACATGACATTACCATCAAAACCCCAAACATCAAAAGAATGGTATTTTCTAGATTTCATCAATAATCCTAAGAAGATTAGGGTTTTCACACAAGCATCGACATACCCATAGGTTAGGGTTTTTATAGAGAACCTTTTAGGGTTCCACAGAAAGATGAATGATTTTAATGTGGGTAGATTCAATCTAATGATTAATCACCCAAATAAGAATCTTTATGATTTAAAGTTGCTAGTGACGCAGGTCAAATAATATCTAACCATAGGGTCTGCACTTAAGAATCATTCACACACAATATCAAACTGAAAACCAGACACAATAAGAATGCACATAAACTATCAAATGATTAATTAATAAATAAAATAATTACAGGAGAACTATAGGCCCAATGATTGGCCTTTCATTCCACTCACTCACTCACACACTTCTACTTACTTACATGCCTCATGGCTCACCTAAATTTATACAAATGGATTAGAACCCAAGGTAGGTTCAAGATCCTCATAATCCATAAAATCTCTCATTTAATCCATTATCCCTAGATAAGAGCCAACTATCTCTTAAATCTCTCAAACGTTCCAAAATACTCTCGAATCTTCTCCTATTTACAATAATTCTAATTCTCGCCTAAAACTATAGGAAAAATACATTAAATAATTAAATCCTAACTTTGAGAACTAACTCCTCTAGTAAACATTCAACCCTAGGTTAGATGCACCTGCATCAGACTCCCCAGGTAAAAGAAAATCATGGTCTTCCGACCATATATCTTCATAAGATGATAAAAATCCTTCTGGATCCCAAACTTTAGTTTGTTGTTGATCATTCATTGTTTGTTGTTCTGCTTCAATGGTTATGCCGGGTCTCCAAATTTTATGTTGCAATTCTCCTCCTGCTTTGCTGATGTAGACTTGCTCAGTCATTAGTAACCTGTTGTCATCCTTGCTTTTTCTTTGTTCAATGAACATCTTTTGAGATTCCTCTAACATCAACGTCTTCATCTCTTCAATTTCAATATCTAACTTGTCTTCTAGCTGGTGTGCATTATTGTTTCTTTGCTGAACTTTGTTGTCTATCTCTATGCTTCTGCTATGCTAGATTTGTTGATTTGAAGCCTTGTTTTAATCCACCATAATTTCCTCTGGCTTCAGATTATCCAGCCATTCTTCTAGGAACTTCAGTTCTGCTGCAATATCTCTCATGTTGACATTTGACCCATTTATTTGATGATCATTTTCTTTTTCATTAACAACTTCTATTATTTGTCCATATTTAGCATCAATTTGTTTTTTATCATTACTGCACACAAAGTTAATACTTTGTTCAATATCAACAACATATCCTGCATCCACACACCAATTCTTAGATTTAAAAACATAAGACTCAACAAATGATTCCGTCTTCAAGTCTCCATGCTGATCTTCCAAACATTTTATAGCGCCATTTGTGGGAATCGAACCCATGTCCACATCATCATCATCATCACCAAGCAATGGTCTTTGCTCTGGTTCACAAATGCATACATTTATCTGGAGTTTCTCTACTTCCTTTAGCTTGTGTTTTTGTTTCCACTGCTTAATTGGCCATTTAACTGTTATCTTTATTACCCATCCATGTCCTCTGTCTTTGTAATAGCTCTATTAACACGTCAAGTTGTGCCTTTAATTCATCGATCTCCTTCTCCATTTCTTCATCACTAATGCCAACTGCGATGGCATCATCATGGCCTTTTTTCTGAATTCGGCAAATGACTATCCATAGACATCTTCATCTCCTTCTTTCGCGAACTTCACCTTGTTCACTGTAACCTACAATTACCAAGTTATCTCCTCTGAACTTGGCCAATGGTTCACTTTATTTGAACCTTCTTTTCGAGCACTCCTTTGTACTTTGCTTCCTTCGTTGCAAACAACTGCAATATCCCTTCAAATTCTATTGACCATACTTTTGGGTGTCGGGCTCTGCTGATTATGCACCCAATTACAATGCACTTTTGACTTATGACTCTAAATTTTCTTTTGACCCCAGACTTTTAATTTGACATAAATTCTTCATTAATGGACCTTGACTTGAATTTTTACATTGAGAGACTCTCTCACTTTGACTCAACTTGTGCAAGGACTTTTGTCTACTTGAGCACTTGGCTTGACAAACTCACTTGATCGACTTATTTCATAAACTCTTCAACTTTGCTTTATCAAAAATCTTCTCAAAAGAAAAAAAAAACATTTGAATTTGACCTTGACACAATTTTGAAGAATGATCTTTCTGTCCACTCTTGGACAGCTTTTCTACAAAAGAAAAATAACATTTGAATTTGACCTTGACACAATTTCGAAGAATGATCTTTTTGTCCACTCCTCTTGGACAAATTTTCTACAACTACATGCAATATTCCATAAAGATAATACAATCTGCTCCAATTTTACAGGAAATTAAATTCTTTCTTACTGTTATTTTTTCAAACAATATACTTCTATATTTGCAATTATTAAAGCAAAATACATTAAATTTGTTCCTTTTACTCCAATAGATTCGACTGCTCCTCAGGTTCAGTCCTGCTTCGTTATTTCTTCAAACCTATTCTTTGGTTCCCTGTCTCGCCTTTTGCTGTAGATGTCTCTTTAATGTGGTAGTTTCGATCCCCGAACACTTTTCTTCAACATGTGGAGTTTTTTATTTAAATGTATCAAACTACAACAAACTCATATTAGTAGACATCAGGCGCTAACTATTCCAAAGGGATAAAACTCAACAAGGTGCAAACTAACTGCTTAAAGTTCTAGGCTTTCCTTCAAGCAAATACTTCATCACTGTTGAGATTTTGGGGTGTTGGGGTAGCATCGGATGTGCTCTAGCTCCCAAATTTTGTGGAGGGACTAGAGTACATAAGATCTCGAAGACCCAGAAAACGTTTTGGGAAATTCCATCCGGTTTAAGAGATATTTAATTAATTAATCTTTTTAATTAAGGACCCTAAGTCCAACTTAGAAAAATTAAAGGATTAACGGTAATTAAATTAAACATGTGATGAGAATGATTTAAGTGACGCGGATCAAGCATCTTCTAATCTTAGTCGTCGATTCAAGATTAGGTCACGATCGTTGATGTTTCAACGAGAAAAGTATAAGAAGAGGGCTTGGGGTCAGTTGGAGAACACACACGCTGACAGAGCACTTAAGCTAAGCTGGAATTCTAGGGCGTGGTTTGCTAAGAATTCCAGAAGTGTTTCAGCTGCAGTGAGGGGCATTATTGGCAAAGGGGATGGTCTAGTCCTAGGCCAATAGTACAACGAGGGCAGAGAAGCAGCAAACCAGAGCAGCACAGAGGAAGCAGCAATTACGCAGCAGCTACGCAGAAACTACGCAACAACTACGCATAGCAGTTGAGAGCCCAGTTGGGGCAGCGCAGAGGCAGCAGGAGGCTAGGAGTGCTGACGCAGGCCCAACCAGGGCAACACAGGGGCATCATAACCTAGTCTAGGGTGACGCAGACCCTTCCTGAGCAGCGCAAACGTTGACGCAGGCCAGCAGGGCTGACGTAGAGGGCTTCATAGCAACGCTGGGGTTTCTAGAGGCCGAAAAAGGCTGAGTTCTGTAAATCCCATTTGAGGGTGTGAATCAGTCAGTTTTTCTGTCTCCGGAATAGAGGTATTGCTGCAAATTTATTTCTTTGTCGGGTTAACCAGTTTGGTGCCCAGATCTGTTGTACTTAGAATCTGCTTAATAATAAAAACTCTCTAGAACCTTGCAGCACTGGTTTTCCCGCATTGGGTTTTTTCGGGGACAGTTGTCCAGAAAATCCTTGTGTGTCACTTTATCATTGAGCATGCTATTCAGTTTAGATCTGTATGTGTAGGCTGTTAATGTATTTACTTCGATGTTAATTCTGAAGTTTTCAGATTAATAATTTATGTAAGTAGGAGAAGTAAATCAAGAATTTAACAGTAGGGTTTCTGTTTAAGTAATTCAGAAATTTTCACATGGTATCAGAGGGATTGCAGATCTAGCTGAATCTCCAGCAAGAAGGCTAAAGAATTTGTGTTGCAAAAAGCAGCAGAGAAAGCAGCAGATAAACCAGAGAGGGCAACGCAACAGCAGGGGGATGCAGAGGCAGCATAGCCACACAGAGGTTGATGTAGTCCCAGTTGGGTGACGCAGAGACAACGTAAAGTCTTCCAGAGGGACGCAGGAGTAGCTTGCGTTGCGCAGTTGCTGCGTTGAGTCAGTCTGCTCACGTAGAGGCCAGCCAAGGTGACGCAGTCCAGAATTTGATTGCTATGTAGAGTGCCGTGAACCGGAAGCTGAGCTGCAGACCTTCAACAGTTGCTAGTGGGGTGAAGATTCTGTCGGTACAGAATTTAGCCTAAGTTAAGTTGACAAAGAACGGGAGGAGAACAATTTCTCAGTAGATTTCCTGTCAAAGAAATCTGAAGATCGATCATAGGATCGAAGAGAGCTAATTCGTTGTGTTTGGCAAACTTCCAAGGGAGGGAGCAGAGGGTGCCTTTTTCGCTAAGGACCCCAGATCTGAGTCTCTAGTATAGAGAGGAGGATTCGTTCCGACAAATTTTTGAGCAGATGGCATCACATGGACTGCGTGATTAGGATAGGTTGGACGACCTGTCCAACTTTGCTATTTGGAAGGCCATAATCCTAGTAGTCCTTGAGGCCTACGGTATACGGGAGCATGCAGAGAAAGTCTTGGCTACACCAATTGATGTGACTCTCCTGGAGAAGCACAATGAAGCAACGACACATGCCAAGCGCTTCATTATGGACATGGTTAAAGATCATGTGGTACCACATATAGCCGAGAAGGCGACGACTCATGAGACGTAGGAAGCCCTAACCACATTGTATCAAGGGAGGTCCATTTAGAGAAAGATGCTTATGGAGAACTAGCTGAGGTTATTCATGATGTTCAAGGGAGAGGAAATCAATCCTTTCTTATCTAGATTGCAGTCGATCCGGGATCAACTGACTAGCATGGGGGTGAAGGTGGATGATGATGTCATGGTGAGGACCGCTCTCAATGTTGTCACAAAGGTCTGGGAAACTTTTCTCCAAAGTCTCTTGGGCATAGCGGACCTTACCAACTGGGACAATATGTGGGCTATTCTCCGACAAAAATAAATCCGCCGAATGGCCAAGAGGCAGTACAACACCGTTTCGAGCAAAATAAAGAAGGATGAAGAGGAAGATGCAGCCTTGGCATCGAAGAGGCAACAAGGGAAAAATAAGCGTGATTTGTCAAAAGATCAAATGTTTCTAGTGCGGCAAACTTGGACATTTCTCCAACTATTGTCCTCAGAAGCAAAAGGACAAGGAAGCTTCTTGTTCGTTCCAAGGCTGCTGTAGCAGACGATGGTTTCGACGATGATGTAGCCATGAGCGCTCATGAACCACGAAAGTGGGGCGATCTTGATCTGTAGAGCAGCTACAGAGTGGTGGCGGGATCCTTGAGTAGCCCAACTCTTGGATCACATATGAGCTATGGGAGCCTTAAGACGATAGCGGGACAAGTGGAGCAGTGGGTGCAGAGGATCACAGATGGAGAAGAGGCAGAGATGACATGCCGATGAGGGAGCAACGCAATGCACATATAGCAGCAGCGTAGAGTACGCAGTGCAGTGCTGTAGCAGCGCAGAGGCTCCAGGGGGACAATGCAGCGCAGCAATAGCGTAGAGGACATCAACGCAGAGGCAGTGCAGAGTAGGTCTGCTTACACAGTGCAAAGCTGCAGCAACGTAGTAGCCTTCAGAGGACAACACAAAGCAACAACGTATGGAGCTTCAGTGATGAGATGCAGCCCAACTGATTTGTCTGTTAAAGATTGGGCAGGAGTCCTTCATTTGCTTACTCTCAACAACTGAGTTGCAGTGCAGCAGTTAGCAGTGGCAGTGCTATGGGTAGCACGATGCAACAATTTGAGAGGGAGCTGCAGTACAGATGTAGCAGTGGCAGTGGCATCATCATGGGCAGTAGTACGGAAGAGCAGCAGTAGCGCAATGATGTAGGGCAACAGGGCAAGCATCAGCGCAGAGACCCACACCAGAGATCATTGCAGAACTTCAAGGGGAAGTGTTTTGCTAGAGCACATACCTCGCTAAGAGGGAGTGTTGAGATTTTGGGGTGTTGGGGTAGCATCATATGTGCTCTAGCTCCCAAACTTTGTGGAGGGACTAGAGTACATAATATCTCCAAGACCCAGAAAGCGTTTTGGGAAATTCCATACGGTTTAAGATATATTTAACTAATTAATATTTTTAATTAAGGACCCTAAGTCTAACTTAGGAAAATTAAAAGATTAAAATTATATTAAACATGTGATGAGAATGACTTCAGTGACGCGGATCAAGCATCTTCTAATCTTAGTCGTCGATTCAAGATTAGATCACGACCGTTGATGTTTCAACGAGAAAAGTATAAGAAGAGGGCTTGGGGTCAGTTGGAGAACACACACACTGATAGAGCACTGAAGCTACGCTGGAATTCTAGGGCGTGGTTTGCTAAGAATTTTAGAAGTGTTTCAACTGTAGCGAGGGGCAGTATTGGCAAGTGGGATGGTCTAGTCCCAGGCCAAGAGTACAATGAGGGCAAAGAAGCAACAGACCAGAGTAGCGCAGAGGAAGTAGCAACTACATAGAGCAGCCGAGAACCCAGCAGGGGCAGCAGGAGGCCAGGAGGGTTGACGCAGGCCCAGCCAGGGCAGCTCAAGGGCAGCGTAACCCATTCTAACGTGACGGAGGCCCTTCTTGAGTAGCGTAGAGGCTGACGCAGAGGGCTTCAGAGCAACACTAGGGTTTCTTGAGGCCTGAAAAGGCTAAGTTCTGTAAATCCTGTTTGAGGGTGTGAATCAGTCAGTTATTTTGTCTCCGGAATAGAGGTATTGCTGCAAATTTATTTCTCTGTCAAGTTAACCAGTTTGGTGCCTACATCTGTTGTACTTAGAATCTGCTTAATAATAAAAACCCTCTGGAAGCTAGCAGCACCGGTTTTCCTGCATTGGGTTTTTCCGGGGACAATTGTCCATAAAATCCTTGTGTGTCACTTTGTCATTGAGCATGTTATTCAGTTTAGATTTGTAAGTGTAGGTTGTTAATGTATTTACTTCAATGTTAATGCAGAAGTTTTCAGATTAATAACTTATGTAAGTAGGAGAAGTAAATCAAGAATTTAACAGTAGGGTTTCTGTTTAAGTAAATTCTGAAATTTTTACAATCACTAGATTCTAGGAAGACATCGAAGTCAATCAGCTCAAACCTAGAAATATGCACGTGGTATAATTTAATTCAAACCTCAAAAAATTAGGAAAATAGATTTATGGCCATTGTTAATATGGAGTTGGGGAAGATTATCAAGTTCTGACTCGCGCAATACCTCTCAGAAGAAGAAAAGAAAAACAATATAAGGAAACTTGGGCTAGTTTTGTTCCTCGTGAGGAAATAAATGGTTTATGTTCAAATGCAATATCTGATCAATAACTTTCTTAAAATGGTAATTGAGAGAGAAATCTATGCCCCTGATGCAGAGATTCCATGAATGCCATGATCTCAATGCCAATGACACATGCCATTTCTTAGAATCTTTCCCCGAAGCAAACCAATACTAAACCAGTTCCTGCATTATGGTCTATTGCATACTCTGCTCTCATTAATATAATACCATGACCATAAGAAGCACCATGACCAACTCGGCAAAAGAACTCTGTTGGATTTCCTTTCATAAACATTTGGGCCTCTCCTTCAAAAGATTATCACGTATCTAGAACAACAACGCTCCAATAGTCAACTGACAATGCTTTAGCCGACCACACTTAATCACTTCTCCACAGGAAGACGCATAATTACAACGACCAGTCACAACACAAAATTCTAATGCTCCATTTGCACCAACGAAACAACCGTTTGGCGCACACAACATCCCTGAGCTCTGCTACAGAGCGCTTCCTAATTCAACGATCAGAGGAATTCGACCGCCGTTCCACATCTACCAAACTTCGAAAGTTTTGATGGGGTGCCTCTGCGCTGTTTTTGGTCTTTAGACTGATCCCAACACTTAAATCAAATGCAACACGCCTCTAATCCATGCAAAATATAATTTCATGAAATTGCAGAATGTGCAAGTCCACGCAAAATTGACTGTTCACTTGCAAAAGCTAAATCACGTAGGTGGGGTAGAAGTAACATACATCCCTTTCCTCAATAGTGTTGAGAATGATAGAAGCAGGTCCAAGGTTTTGATGTAATCTATCACGCAAATGCAGGTAGGAAAGACCAATGAAAGCCCCTCAGAGCAACTTGATTATGAAAATTTGTCTCCTTTTAAATTGGTTGGCTTCTATCGAAATGGTCCCAGAATTCCCATTCTCCTACAACACATTAGTCAACAAGCAGAGCTCCAACGTTGCACTACGCATTAATTAACACGCAGAATAAAAGAGCATGTAGAACTGGAGGATGGAACAACCAGGAAGGCAGGAGCAGAACTTTATTACATCACTCCTCTCATACATCTACCTTGTTCAGTGGTCTGGATCTTCTTGCTACTCCAAATTTTATATCGACACCTCCATGTCTTGCTCTTATTCATGTCGATCATCAATCATTGAACTCAAAAACAGAAAGCTCAACAATTTCAATTTTTGGCCTCAGTGGGTACGTCGACAGACTTTCATAGGAACATGATTGTGGCCTCATACGAACTCTCCCAGCTCGTAATTCATGCATCTTTAGCAACAGAACACCATAACACAATCACATTGATACTTTCCGAGCTCTGATACCAAAATTGACGCAATCCTCTAACCATAGATCTGCTCTTAAAAATAAACACACAATGGAACTCTAAAATCCACAATATAAGAATGCAAATAAAATCTGAAATGATTAATTAATAAATAAAATAATTACAGGAGAACTATAGGCCCAATGATTGGCCTTTCATTCCACTCACTCACTCACACACTTCTACTTACTTACATGCCTCATGGCTCACCTAAATTTATACAAATGGATTAGAACCCAAGGTAGGTTCTAGATTCCTAAATTAATTCCCAAAATATCTCTCAAAGTCCATAAAATCTCTCATCTAATCCCTTATCCCTAGATGAGAGCCAACTATCCCTTAAATCTCTCAAACGTTCCAAAATGCTCTCGAATCTTGTCCTATTTACAATAATTCTAATTCTCTCCTAAAACTATAGGAAAAGTACATTAAATAATTAAATCCTAACTTTGAGAACTAACTCCTCTAGTAAACATTCAACCCTAGGTTAGATGCACCTGCATCAGCTAGAAACAACAATGTTAGTAATGTAGAACAAATTACTAAAAGAAATGAATATACCTTTATCACGAAAAGAATAAAGCTTATGGTTTAAGACATACCTCTGAGTTGTTTTCTATGTTGATTTTGTAGCATTGGAAAGTGTTCCAAGTTTCATATTTTGGGAAGAGGCTTGGACATCAGTATTCCAGAAAACCAAGAAACCGTTTGTGGAAATTCCACTCTGATCATGCTTTTATAAAATAATTAATTATTTTAAAGCAATCCCTAAGTCTAAACTTAGGGAAATTAAATAATTAAAGGGTATTATAAAACAGAGTGTGAATCTTCTAGAAAACGAAGATCCAGTCATCTTTTAATCTGAGCCATTGGTTAGAGATCTAATCTGGGTCGTTGATTTATCAGCGAGAAGACTATAAGAGAAGGTTTGAAGGTCATTTGGAAAGCAAGTCGGGCACACTCTCAGTACCCGAAGAAAATCGATTCTGAAGTAAGAGAATTCGATTTCAGAGGGTGAGGTTGTAGAGGCGGAGTTGCAGACGCAAAAGGAGGAAGTGGAAGTCAGCAGAGGAAGAAGAAGACAGAAGGAGGACGCAGAGGGAGTAGTGCTGAGCAACAACACTGGTCCTCCACGTAGAGTGATGTAGTCTAGCGCAGTGACTGCGCAGAAGGCCACGCAGAATGACGCAGAGGGAGAAGGGTGCCTCCAGTGTGTCAGAAATTCTTCCGAAGTGTTCGGAAAATTTATCTCAGGTGTATGCTAGACATCTGCTTGTCATATTTTCTGTAAAAGATTTTCCATTGCTGAAGAATAAATAATCCCTCATCTACTGCACCGGTTTTCCCACATTGAGTTTTTCTGGGTACAATTGTCCAAAAATAACTATGTTCATGTGATTGTTTCTATTGTGTTATATGTGTTCTATTTGTTCTTCTGCTTTTGATTAAGTGAATGCTGCAGATGTATTTATTTCAAAATTTATTGAAGCATCTGTAAATAACCTATCATAAATAAGTAGGCGAAATAAATCAATCACTAAAGTAGTATTTCAGGTTGAAAATTTCACATGGTATCAGAGCAAAAGGCAAAAGACAGAAGAGGATGTTCTACAATGGAACCAAGATCCGACATCGATGCAGCAACAGCTTGGAAGGGTTCACGCAGTCCTCTAGAACGCATGGAGAAACAGAGGGATCATGACATTTCAGTTCTGGCGTCCAAGCTAGAAGAGGATTTCGCTTGTGTTCGAGCACGACATCTCCAGGGGTCTGGTATATTGACAGTGGAGCATCTGCTCACATGACGGGAGTTTGAGAATGTTTCTTGAGCTACTAAGAAGAGCAGATGAATTTTCAGATCACGATGGGAAACAAGGCCAATGTACCCCTGTTGGAAGAGGAACCATAATATTCCAAACTGAAGTTGGTAACAAGTTTCGGGCTACCAACGTACTGCATGTGCATGGATTGGGGATGGATTTTCTCTCGGTGTCTCAACTTCAGAACAAGGGTTACGATGTATACTTTATTGGGAATAAGGTTTATGTCAAACACCCTAGTTGGAAAAGGAAAGCACAGATTGGAGTAAGGAGCCATAAACTGCATAAGTTATAACTAGAATCTCCAATGGCATTGATAGGCAATACATATGAAAGGGACTTGAATGAATTATGGCACAAAAGAATGGGGCATCTACATCATGGAGCCTTGAAGATCCTCTGGAAGACTGTCATGGGAGCTCTAGAACTTAGCACGAGAAAAGACGATGTCTGCACGGGGTGCGTACTAGGGAAGTATGCGAAGGCAACATTTCCAAGAAGCAGCAGTAGGGCCAAGAGTGTGTTGGATTTGATACACTCAGACATCTGCAGACCAAAGTCCACGGTTGCTCTCAGTGGTGCAAAATATTTTGTCATCTTTATTTATGACCATTCTCGGAAGACTTGGATCTACTTTCTCAAGACCAAAGATGAAGTCTTTGAGCGATTCAAAGAATTCAAGGTGTTGGTAGAAAATTTAACCGGAAAGCAGATCAATAATTTGCGCTCAGATAATGGTGGAGAATATATTGATAAAGACTTCACAAGTTTCTGCGCAAAGGAAGGCATCAGGATTCAAGAGAGAATAGACAACTCCATACAATCCAAAGCAGAATGGAGTCGCAGAAAGGGAGAATCAAACCATTGTGGAAGCTGCGAGGGTGATGCTGTATGATCAAGACATGTCCAAATTTTCGTGGGTTGAAGCATGCAATACAACAGTGTATGTGCAGAACATGGTGTCTCATAGAGCATTGGGAAAAGTGACTCCTGAGAGTGTGTTCATTGGCAGCAAGCCTGAGGTGAGCCACTTCAGGGTATTTGGCAGTATAGCATATTGCCACGTACCCAATAAGAAGAGGAAGAAATTAGATCAGAATGCAGAGAAGGGATACCTTGTGGGATATAGATCAAGACATGCCCAAATTTTTGTGGGCTGAAGCATGCAATACAACAGTGTATGTGCAGAACATGGTGCCTCATAGAGCATTGGGAAAAGTGACTCCTGAGAGTGTGTTCACTGGCAACAAGCCTGAGGTGAGCCACTTCAGGGTATTTAGCAGTATAGCATATTGCCACGTACCCAATGAGAAGAGGAAGAAATTAGATTAGAATATAGAGAAGGGATACCTTGTGGGATATAGCGAAAATGCAAAGGCATATTGCATCTATATTCCCGAGAACAGAAAGATCGTAGTGAGGAGGGATGTGAAATTCATGGAGGAGAGAGCCTTCAGGAGATCCCGGGAAATGGCTACAGATACGCTGTTTGAGGAGGATCTGCTTGTACAACCACAACGGCCTACAAAAGATGGCTCTAGTGCCTCTCCGCGGCATAAGGATTGTGAGGAAAGTGCTTCCGAAGAAGAGCAAGAAGGAGAGAAGGTAAAACCACCCACTACCAGTGGAAGGACGAGCAAAGAACTCCAACAAACTTTGAGGGATGCAGAGGAATTTAATGGAGCCCCTAGAAATGAGAAGAGGGTACGTAGGCAACCAGACAGGTACCAAGCATTGGTAGCACAGGTTGGATAACCCTCTAGTTTTCAAGAGACGACTCAACATCAGGTGTGGGTAGATGCTATGGTGGAGGAGTACAACTCCATCATGACAAACGATGTATGGGAAGTAGTCCCTAGACCTCAGAACAGAGTGATTGTAGGATCAAGGTGGATCTACAAGATCAAGTATGCTGCAGATGGCAACATAGAGAAGCTCAAATCCAGGTTCGTGGATAAGGGGTATGAACAGAAGGAAGGGATCGATTACGAAGAAACCTTCACCCCGGTAGCTCAGTACACTTCAGTCAGATCCGTCATCTCTATTGCAGCGCAAATGGGATGGGAAATTCACCATATGGACGTCAAGACAACTTTCTTGAATGGGGTGATAGAAGAGGAAGTGTACATAGAACAACCAAAGGGCTTTGAGACGCATGAGCAGAAGACTCATGTATGCAGGCTTATGAAAGCCTTGTACAGACTGAAGCAAGCCCCCAGAGCATGGTATGGGCGAATTGATAGCTACTTGTAGAAGATGGGATTTGTCAAGAGTGACGCAGATCCCAACCTCTACTATTTAAGAGTAGGATATGAGCTACTTATTCTAGTTTTATATGTAGATGATCTGTTCTTAACTGGATCATCTAAGCTCATCAAAGACTGCAAGGAGAATCTGGCTACCGAATTTGACATGAAGGATCTGGGGCAGATGCACTGTTTTCTTGGTTTGGAGGTTTGGGAGCAGAAGGGAGAAATCTTCCTTGGGCAAGGAAGATATACTACAGAGATCCCGAAGAGGTTTCATATGGAAGACTGTAGATCCATGGCTACGCTAATGATTACAAACTAGAAGGATATAGACACATCTGAGGATGATGAGGTTGACCCGACCTTGTATAGGTAGCTCATTGGATCATTGATGTACCTGGTCAACATTAAACCAGACATCTCCCTCAGTCAGTTCATGGTAGAACCAAGGAGGGCTCACTGGGCAGCAGCCAAACATGTTCTCAGATACTTGAAGGGGAAAATCGAGTATGGATTGAAGTACACCAAGGGCAATGAAATCTAGTTGAGTGGGTTCACTGACGCGGATTGGGCTGGAAGCCCAGTGGATCGGAAAAGTACCAATGGGTATTGTTTCAGTCTCGGATCAAGAATGACTTCCTGGTGCAGTAGGAAACAGAAATCCGTGGCACTGAGCTCAGCTGAGGCTAAATATATGGTCTCTAGCACAACTTCGTGTGAGGCCATATGGCTTCATAAGTTGCTCATGAACTTGCTCAAGAAAAGGATGGAACCGACCAAAATTCTGTGTGATAATTAGAGTTGCATCAAACTCTCTGAGAATCCTGTGTTTCATGATCGGTCGAAGCACATTGAGATTCAATGCCACTTCATCAAAGACTATGTCCAACAAGGAGCTGTACAGTTGAGGTACATTCCTATAAGAGAACAAGTGGAAGATATCCTCACAAAAGTTTTGTGTAAGATTAAGTTTACTTCAGGGAAAATATGGGGATGGTCGAGAATCCATTCCAGTAGAGGAATGGGTGGACTTCAGATTCAGAGGGGCAGCAGTGCAGAGATGAGGGGCAATAGCCAAGACATCAGCAGCGGAAAGTGTTCCAAGTCTCATATTTTGGGAAGAGGCTTGGACATCATTATTCCAGAGAACCCAGAAACCATTTGTGGAAATTCCACTTGGATAATGCTTTATTAAAATAATTAATTATTTTAAAGTAATCCCTAAGTCTAAACTTTGGGAAATTAAATAATTAAAGGGTATTAATAAAGCATAGTGTGAATCTTCTAGAAAATGAAGATCAAGTCATCTTTTAATTCGAGCCATTGATTAGAGATCTAATCTAGGCCGTTGATTCATCAACGAGAAGACTATAAGAGAAGGTTTGAGGGTCATTCGGAGAGCAAGTCGGACACACTCTCAGTACCCGAAGAAAATCGATTATGAAGTAAGAGAATTCAATTTCAGAGGGTGAGGTTGTAGAGGCTGAGTTGCAGATGCAAAAGGAGAAGGGGAAGTCAGCAGAGGAAGAAGAAGACAAAAGGAGGACGCAGAGGGAGCAGCGCTGAGCAACAACACTGGTCCTCCACGCAGAGTGACGCAGTCTAGACAATTTATCTTAGGTGTATGCTAGACATCTGCTCGTCATATTTTCTGTAAAAGATTTTCCACTGCTGAAGAATAAATAAACCCTCATCTACTGCACCGGTTTTCCCACATTGGGTTTTTCCGGGGACAATTGTCCAAAAATAACTGTGATCATGTGATTGTTTCTTTTGTGTTAGATGTGTTCTGTTTGTTCTTCTTCTTTTGATTAATTGAATGCTACAGCTGTATTAATTTCAAAATTTACTGAAGCATCTGTAAATAACTTATCATAAATAAGTAGGCGAAATAAATCAATCACTGAAGTAGTATTTTAGGTTGAAAACTTCACATTCTAGACAAACTTTGTAGGACATCAATTTCAAAAGAACTTCTATCATGCTTTGTCTTGTGAGGTCTTCTCCATAACACTCGAGCAAATCAACAAGCTTTCCTAAACAATAAAAATATGAAAAGAATTGTTATTAACATCTAATACAAACACACCTAGATAAGAGATGGAAACCAAATATAAAAAGATAATACAAGGAGTAAGATACTTATCTTTGGAAAATGGTGAAGGCTCCCTCTCAATCCAATCTTGAGGGATACCTATAACTTTATCAAAACAATTCAAAAATGTTTTTCCAAAGCATGTCAAACCTATAAATACTAGAAAACAAAACGTAAATGAAAACAATCAAAACTTAGAGTAGAGGACTTAGTAGTGTAAGTCCTTTATTTTCGATTCTTCGGTCATATTCTTCTTTGGATATCCTTCTTCGACAACATTTGCTTGATCCCTGTTTCTTTTTTTATTCCTAGGATTGTCAGGACAATCATTTCTATAGTGACCCATCTTGTGACAATTGTAGCATTCTATCTTGGATGGGTCTACCTTCCTTCTTGGCCCTTTAGACTTCTTAAAGGTTCCTTTGTTCTTGTGATGAGTGGAGTAGGCATTTGAAATTTTCTCTTATTCATTCCCTTTGTTGGTTACTAATGAAATTCTCACTTCTTCTTGACTACATGTGTTCCATAATTGCTCAAATGTAGGAGTTTCCTTCCAATTGTTGATCCCTGAAGCAAAGACACTCTATGAGGGTGGCAATCCCAACAGTGCAACAATCACGAGCTCTTTTTCAGGTACTATCTCATCTATGGCTTGGAGATTATCTCTAATTCTAACTATCCTTACAAAGAAGGAAGCCACAATATCATCCTTTGTCATTTTCATGGTCCTTAGTTCATTCTTAATACTTGCAACTTGACCAAGATTCTCGATGGTGAACAATTTTGGATAAGGCTTCATACATCTCTTGAGAAGAGTCTACGTTGGAAATGTATGGGATAAGGTTATCTTTTATACCATCTACCATTAGGCTCATAGCCAATATTTCTACCTCTCTAAACTTTGCTTTATCTACATCACTTGATCCTTCCGTAGGTTTCTTCACTTTTCCTTTCACTAAATCCAAGACTTTATTCTTTTCGAGGATGAGATCTATCCTCTTTTTCCAAGCACTGTAATTGGATGCTCCTTCTAATTTGTTTTCTCCCTTTATTGAGTTAGACATGGTTTTTGAAGATAGGGGGTTTCTTTTCTTATATGATCCTCTTTGATGACCCTTATTCCACTTCTTGAGATTTCGTTATTCTCCTTTCAATAGATCTTCAGGCTGCCTTTTTCCTTCTTCTTCACCTTAGCTCGGAAACCATGTTGGGAAATCAGAAAGGCATAAAGATTTTCTTTACGTTGATAATTACTTGTGATATTTGTACGTTCTTATTAACTTTCTTGTGTTCTTCTTTTATCTTAGTTCATCAAGCAATTACCAAAACCATAACACGAAGATCACAGATACCAGATATAGGCGGACAACCAGGGCAAAACACCTATCCAGGGGAAAACCCAATCAACAACTCTTCCTTCAATAGTTTCACGAGATAATCCAAGACTCTTTGACCGAGACACAAACTTCCTTCAATCACCAATTCGACCTTTCTCTTCTTCTGCAGACGATAATCTTCTAGCAGCAACTTCGACCCAACACTTGGACATTGCAACAACAGAACTTCGATCTAATAGCAACAACTGATCCTTGATCTAGAAGTAGCAACACTTAGACCTTGAAGCAGTAGCAGAACTTCGACCTTGATGCAGTAGCAACTTTGACCTTGATGCAGTAGAAATTTCGAAGCAACTTCGACCTTGTTGCTACAACAGAAATTTCAATCTTGATGTCCAGTAAATTAGACATGTGTGAGAGAGTTGACCCAAAAAAACTTCGATCTTGCAATCCTTCTTCTTTTCCTGCAATTTTGTATACTTCTACTTCTTCGGCTTGTATATTGAACTTGTGAGTTATCCTCCAAATGAATCGAACTGCATTGTATGTATAGTCTCTTATGGAGTTTGAATTACCCTCATGTAGGCCGACTTGATCAGGTGAGGTTCGACTTGGTGTGGAGATGACAAATGACTTGTTTGACTTAATAATAATTCTTTTTACATGATTCAAAAGCCTAAGAAGGGTCTCATAAAATGGACAATGACTCTAATGACTCAATATAAAACCTAGAAGTCCTCAATGGGGACTTTGACTTATAACATGATGACCCAAGCATGAAACCCATGCTTTAATAAGTCATAATAATAATTTCTTTTTCTTTCTTTTGATAAATACATTTAATTATGACTCAAATACAATTATGAAGACCGAACCTAGTTAGATCTTCAATGGAAAGGGCGTACATGTAAATATGAAAAACAAAGAAAATCACTGAATACAATTTATAAGAGATCTCTGATCACTAGGTTGTCAACGCAATCTCATAACACACACACACAGGTTTCAATTCTTCCATTGTCTTAAATTAGAGTGTTCATGCAACAGATAGAGAATTACAAAGGGAGTTTCAAAGTGTCTCTTAGCCCTTAAGTGAGAGATCTTGTTTCCGTAAACATATAACAAAACGTAAGCAATGAAAGTAAGTCACTGAACTAAGCAATGAAACACATTAACAATGCAATTAAGGAAAATGAATTACATTCTAACTGTCACTTCTACGTTATGCTACATAATAAAGAAAAAAACAGAGCAACGTGAACTGAGTTGGCGGGCAATCCCAATCGGTGTTGATCCAGGTGGATATCAGTGGCCACCCACCTATTCCATTTGAACCCCCACCATTAGTTCTTTCAGTTTTTAAGTTGCAGCACAACTTACTATTTTTAGCAGTTTTTCGGGTCTTGAACTTCCAGAGCCGTTTTGAGGCCCTAAACAATGTTTTTTTGGGAAAACCGGGAGCAACATGGGTCCATGGACCGATGTTGCTCACACCAAAAGTTGTAGTCCTTGGACAGATCTTTCTAACAAGCTATTGAGCGCGTCAAACGGAGATCAGATGCCAAAGTTACGTCCCCAAGAAGTTGAACCACCAATTTACCCAAACGGGGCCCATAGTTTTGGCGCTTCATCTCCTAGGGTTAGGTTGTTGGACGTTTAGAGTTCTCCATTGTTTCTCAGTAATAAATAGGCCCTCGAGCCTCATTGTAACATAGTTCAGAGGTCTGTAGCCACCACATCTCTTCTCAGAGATTCGCTACCAACACCCTAGCTATTTTATTTCCATTATGTTTGTAAGCATATTTATGTTATTTGATATTAATGAAATAACACATTATTTCCGCTGCATCTCTATGTTTATGGTTATTTCTGTATTCTGTTGCGTTCCTGCATAAATCCGGATCAATGGTATCAAAGCGGTCTGCTCGTTCTTTGTTTTTCTTTGCATGTCCCCAACGCGGTTAGGGTATAAGGAGTTATGGCTCGATCTGGTTGAACCCTTGCAAGATCAGCGTCGTAAACTCCGACGACCTCCCATGGCAGAAGAAAAGAAAGACGAGGGAGCAGGAGATCCTATCAAAATATTGCTCGAGGAGGCCCTAGAGAAACAAAGGAACGCGATGATGGATAACTTTGCTCAGATCCTTCAATGATTGCCCACCTACGGCGCATTTGCATCCAATAGCTACTCTGGAGGCGCCACTCCCTTCAAGGTACAGGTAAACTTTGATATTCCTGTATTTGAAGGCCAAATAGATGCAGACGCTGTAGATAGATGGTTGAATTTGCTGGAAGGGTATTTCTCGGTCCATGCTTTCTCTGATTGAGAAAAGATTATTTTTGCACTCCTCAAAGCCGCCCCCCATGTCAAAGACTGGTGGGAAACCTACCGTGAGCAAGAGGACGAAGGGGAACCCTCTCTGTTCCCGGCCACACCCACTTGGAATTCGTTCCGAGACGGCATCAAGGAACAATATTACCCTGTGGGGAGCTATGAGGACAAATACATCCAATGGACCATGCTGCGGCAACAAAGGGATCAAGATGTGCACGAACTGACGAATCTATTCCATACTCTACGCACAAAGTTGGGTATTAAAGATTCAAAGAGAAATTTGGTGCTCAAGTACTGCGGTTGCCTACACAAACACATTCAGGAGGAAATGGAGTTCCTCGACATTACATCGCTTGGCACGGCATATTGCTATGCCGCCAAGATCGAGCATAAATTTAAGCAGAAGAAGCGAGACTTTGGATCTGCAAATCCAAAAGGTGCCCCCGAATCGAAGAACAAGGGGCAAGGCCAAAGCAGTTCCACTCAGAACAACACCACAAATCCAAAGAAGGACATAGGGAAGTGGTGTGAATTTCATACCAGCCCCACTCACAGCACAAAGGAGTGTCGGGCCAAACAATCATTGGTGGCCGAACTAAAGGCACCCAAATCAGATGCATTTTCTGATCCTGAGTCAGAACCAGACAAAGGCAATGACAAAGGGAAGCAGAGCATTGATGTGGGTGAAGGGTTCTCTGCTGCAATTTCTTGTCGATAGCAGAAGCCAAAAGGACCTCATTTCAGCAGAGGTCGTGAAGCGGCTCGGCCTACCGACCATGGCACACCCACAACCGTATACCATCGGGTGGCTCCACCAAGGGAGAGATCTCCGCATCCGCCAACAGTGCTGCGTTTGGTACAGTATCAAGCCATTCACGGATGAGGTATTATGTGATATTGCTCCTCTTGATGTAGCTGATGTATTATTGGGCCAACCATACTTACGGAGGCGACATGCTGTGTATGAGTCTAGGCCTCATGCTGTTGTTATTACTTTGGGAAATAACTTGTACAGGATACCGGAGGTAGTACCGCCTCCTGTTATCTCTGACTACTGCAAAACAACGCAGTAAGATTGTTTCCCAAACCGGGAAATTTATTTTCCTTACAACTCGCTCACAGGGAAAGAAGAATATTGTGGTCACAACCTCGAAACAGGGCTCCCTTGCACGGCTACAGCAGATGGACAAAGTCATGAAGGAATACGAGGAAATTTTCTCCTCACTCACAGAGGTTCCTCTACACTGTCAGGACAAGCACTCCACTGAGCTTACCCTCGATGCACCACTGCCTGATGTTGCCCTATCTCATGCGACGACACATATAGAATCCACACATGTATTGTCTAAGGCTAATAAAGAACCCAAATTTACTAATTGCATCCAGCATGTCCGCTCGCAGGTCCATGACATCTTCGACAACAGAACGTGCCTCATCTCATGGAGGATCTCAGCGCAATGGGGACCATTGCTTCTTAAGGAGGGAGGAATGATCCAGGTGAATATCAGTGGCCACCCACCTATTCCATTTGAACCCCCACCATCAGTTCTTGCAGTTTTTAAGTTGCAGCACAACTTACTATTTTTAGCAGTTTTTTCGGTCCTGAACTTTCGGAGCCGTTTTGAGGCCCTAAACGACGTTTTTTGGGAAAACGCGGAGCAACATGGGTCCATGGACCGATGTTGCTCACACCAAAAGTTGTAGTCCTCAGACAGATCTTTCTAACGAGCTATTGAGCGTGTCAAACGGAGATTGAATGCCAAAGTTACGTCCCCGGGAAGTTGAACCACCAATTTACCCAATCGGGGCCCATAGTTTTGACGCTTTATCTCCTAGGGTTAGGTTTTTGGACGTTTAGAGTTCTCCATTGTTTCTCAATAATAAATAGGCCCTCGAGCCTCATTGTAACACAGTTCAGAGGTCTGTAGCCACCACATCTCTTTTCAGAGATTCGCTACCAGCACCCTAGCTATTTTATTTCCATTATGTCTGTAAGTATATTTATGTTATTTGATATTAATGAAATAATGCATTATTTCCGCTGCATCTCTATGTTTATGGTTATTTCTGTATTCTGTTGCATTCCTGCATAAATCCGGATCAGGTGTCACACTGCTTGGAAGCTACAATATCACACTCTAATCACACACAAATAATTTTAGACCACTGGCATCAATACTTTGTATTAATTAGAAATGAGTCTCAGAGATACATAGTCGGCAGTCGCAAACCTGCATTGTGTTAGTTATCTAATGAGCTGATAACTTTTAAACAAATTACAAAGATGATTTACAATTGACAACCACCTCAACATTGCTGTTCGCATGAGTTATATAGGTTTTACATTGCACAACACGACGAACAGGTGGACTTTATTGTGTCCCTTGTTTAGTGCGTTCTTAACACCAAATATATATCGTGATGGGCAAAGGTGCTTAGTCTGGTGGATTTTCTGACAAGTTTAGACCATGATCAAGTTGGAAGCCTAGAAGGTATGAAAATAGCAGAGGTCACTGCCACAGCTTGATCTGCTCTCTTTGACGTGCCATTTTTGGAACACTTGACCATAGGTTTGACCACGAACAACACACACCTTGTCGAACCTGGAATCGCTCTGATCGACATAGAAGCATCTTGAGGCATCTAGGAGGAAAACCCATGTCTTGATTATCCTTCTAGATGCGCGCAGACATGCTGATCATCAAGGTGGGTTATTGGATCCTTATATAGGTTACAGGACCTAGACTGATTAAATTGTCACTAGTAGCAAATTAACTTTTAATATCTCTAATTCATCAAAAAACAATGGAAAAAATCATTAATTAAACAACAAAATTACCTTGTAGCCTTTTAAGTTACTTTTCTACTAAAAGTATGAAACCAGGGATAGTAATGAGGTAAAAAGGAAAGGATTATATGATGGAAAGGCGGTAATTGGCAGTGAAACTGGCATCAATTGGAATCCCTGACAATGTCATTTATGTGTTGTAAACCTATGGTGCACTATTTTTTGGGATGGGGGAATGACGGGGACAGGGGGATGCGTCCTTGGAATGGCTAAAGTGCACCTCCAAATATTTTAGGGGATGGTGGGTAGGGGACGACAATAATAATAATACTACTAAATATTAAAAATTAGAATTCACCATAAGCTTTCATAGTTTCTTGTAAGCATAACAAGTGTCATGTCCCCTATGGATTAGTTGCCGAAGGGAGGACAAAATAGCGTATCCAACCCCATAGGGTATAATCTTTGTTAAGGGGGGAAACCCATTATCCAATGTGTTGGGGCAACATTCGGTAAATTTTGGGGTAATTGGGGAAAAATGCCCAAATTGGGGGTTGCACATGAACCCCTCACATTAGATTAAGGAAGAGAACCCCCCTATGAAGAATCTATCAATAAAGGAGAGATGGAATCATTTTCTCATTATGGAATTTGGATTGAATTTTCTTTGTTTCTTGAGCTATGGCTCTATGGGTTTTAAGACCCCTTTTCTCCTTTGTCTAGTTTCGGTGGAGGGGATCCCACCCTAGCTAGACTTCTTTCTTTCTTGTTACAACTTAATTTCTCTCGGAGCAATTGGTTATGTTTTGGTTAAGCAGGGAAGTGGTTTTGTGGTTAATTTATCTATTAATAGACTCGGTCTGCAAAGTTTAGCAAAGGTCTATCTAGAAGGGAACTTGCCCTAAAGCTGTCGTCAAAGGATCACGAGGCATAGTGAGTGAATTCTGGGCCGTAGGGCCGAAGTATAAATTCTGTTGATAGCTGAAGGACAGATTAGGTAACGGTAACAAATTGCGTTGTTGATCATCTCGCTGGGTAGTAAGAGTGGACACTGAGCCAACGTTAAGTCACCTGTGGTAGATCAAGGCAACAACCAGGACTACGACATACTAAGACAACGAAGGGCTACAAGGAGCTCGAGTAACCTTGGACAACAAGTCAATGGGGCATCACTAGTATAGTACGTTTCTTAACTGTGCTAATAGTTGATGGAAAATTGTAGGGGACCAATTGCTGATTGAAGATTGTGTTGATTTACAGTGCTAGGGTTAATTTGTGAATTGCAACTATATTGTCAGTATTGAAGGAATTGATATGGTTAGGGTGTAATAGCCCTAGCAAATTATACTTGTGGATTTACAAGATCTGCTGTCCTGTGGGCAGTCAACCCTTACTATTTGTGTTGTTCAAGAATCATATTGTTGTTGGAAATCTTTACGCGGTTTAGTGATATCTACTATTAAATGAATGAATGAATGTGCACTACTGTTGTATATTCTTTTCTGATTTATTTGGAAAAAACTGTAGTCAAAATTAGAACTCCAAGAGCAAAAAATTACCTTAGGACATTACACTGGTATCAGAGCTGTGCATCTTACCAGCTTGTGAGTGTATGAGCCTTGTATGCTTCTAGAAGATACAAGTTACGTTACAGTAAAAAAGAAAATAATTATCAGTACTGTTGCGGGGGACAAGGAAGGACGAGGAGAACTGGATACTAATGACATCTTGCATAATCCATGGGCAGACAAAAAATATCCGGTTTTCTAGTGCAAGGGCAACAACAGATGGCCCAGGGACTACAACAAATGACACAAGTCATCCAAACCATATACAATTTAAGTGGCAATGTTGCTAATGGTTTGAATGTTGGTAACATGATTAGTGCTGAAGGGAGCAACAACCATAATCCTGGCACCTTCTGTAATGTCATAGGGTAATTTTCCCCTTAGGGTTCTCTACTTTGATTAGGGTTTCAACTAATCAGAAAGGATTAGATGACAACAATATGCATTCCCTTATCTAACAGTAGGCACTATTGGATAACGCAGATTTCCACCGCAGAAATATCCTCAACAGCAATTATGATTCTTCAAGTCACCGCAATTTGGCTGACTACCTAATAACAATAAATGTATCCATCAATAATTGACCAATACAATATTGATTTGCAATACCAACAACTTAGTGCACAACCTTAACTACGCTACTCTAAACAACCCAAGTGTGGTATATGAATTTATTATGCTATTCTATTCTTACTGCACACGGGTCCAAGTTCCCTTTTGTGGGTAGTCGCAAGGACAAAATCTGTTTGCTGCAAGATTCTCTTGCCTTAGTGACCAAACCTCCCTTCTGTGGGTAATCCATAGAGACAAGTTGTGTTTAGCCACAAGATTACTTACCCGAGGGCCAACCTCCCTCCTAAGGTAGCTGTAGAGATAAGACCTTTGATTTTAGCCGCAAAATCACTTGTTATTAGTGATCAAACCTCCCTCCTGTGGTAGCTGCAGAGCCTTTCCTTCAACCGCGAATCACTTGACTTTGGGGGATGAAACTCAGATCATGACCTTACTACCTTAACAAAATTCTAAATTACTCCAACAGGCCGCAAATTGGTTTTAGCTTGACCATATTTTTGCTGCCTTCTCAAACATCCATAGATCGTCCTCAATAATGTTAAAATTTGGGTACCAGAGGACAAGTGGTTCCCTAAGGCTTTGATCTTTGGCCTAGGGAAAGTGTCCAAATTTATTTGTACTTTTCTCCTAGAGTGACTTTATAAGTGGTAAAGTTACAATATATAAAGTGACTTTTTTAAAGTCAATGAAAAATTAGAAAGTGAAAAAGTGACTATGGAAATAAAAGGCTAAGTGGGTCTTTCTTTAAGTGAGTGAGTTAAAACATAGAAATTGAGAATTAAATGCACATTTATTCTCATCCCTAGATCTAAATGAATCTCAACCATTAGATCTTAGGGTTACCCAAAAGGTCACTTAAGGTAAAATGAGAGGAGGAGAGGAAAATATCACTTCAGTCTTTCATGAGCTATTGAGAGAAAGAGAAGGAGAGCAAGGAGAAAATTTCTGAGCAGTGAGAAGTTGAAGGAGGGCAGCAAGAAGACTTCAGCAAATCCGTACAACAGCTTAGTGGCACAAATACCAAGTCATAAATCCGTACAGCAGGAGGTTGGCACATTTGTCGAGAAAGGAGGCACAAAAATCGAGGAATCCATACAACAGCTTCAACGCGAATTCCAAGCCAGATTCTAGGCTCGAAAAATGAGGAGCACTGCTATTATTTCGGCGCAGTTTTCGAGAAATCCGTACAACAATGACAACACAGTTTTTGAGGCAGTTTCAGGCACATTTTTCGAGGAGGAAGTACAAATGTACTTTTCATACAGTCTGTACAACCATACAAACATAATGCTGTATTTTGGGCACACAAATTGAGGGTGACGGTGCAACATTTAATGCTGTCATTAATGCTGTAAAAATTTATGTTTTGTAAGTTTGCTGTTTGTCATGTTTTCCGAGGCGGTGTGCAAGCACGGAAATCGACATAAGTAAATTTTTGGTTGATGGAATTTTTACTGTGTATTTCAGTTCTTTGTAAAAGCCTTTTTCCAGAAATAAAGAAGAGCTCTCAAACTAGTTTTCCCCAAGAGTTGTAGGGGGTTTTTCCAGGGTCACATTGACCAAAAATCACTGTGTTATTTTCTGTGTGTTGCTGTCATTATTTTCCCGTGTTTTATCTCTGCAATTTCAGCAAGTGCAAAAATTTCCAAATTTGTGTTTTCAGAAATTTCAGTGATTTCCAGATTTTAGTATTTATGTCGTGTTCAGATTTAAAACTATATGCATGGAGTGATAAGGAAAACTGATAACCAGAGTGGGGGTGAAATTTCTTCAAATAAGCCACAAATTGTACCCTTCAGTTGTCCCGAGTTGGCATCAATGATAGCAGATTAATTGATAAAAGAGATGTGTGACTAGGGTGGAATCTTTCATCACCAAAATCAGATTGAAACTAGCTAAAGTGGGATCACCTCCACCGAAACTAGATAAGGAAAAGGGCTCTTAAAACCCTTAGAGCCTCAACTCAAAGAAAAAAGATATTTTGTCCAACTCGATGATCCTAAATGATTCCAACTCCCCCTTATTTATATATTTTCTCATGGGGTTTACTCTAATGTGAGGGGTTACAAGTGCAACTCCCAATTTGGGCTTTTTTTGCCCCAGTCGACCCAAAATTTACCCAATGTTGCCCCAACCATTAGATAATTGAGTTTTCCCACTTTACCAAGACTATAGCCTACAAGGTTGGATAGGGTACTACGTCCTTCCTTGGCCAATTAATTGGAAGAGGACATGACAATCTTCCCCTTCCTGAAATTGCTTACCCTCAAGCAATTGCAAATTTGGTTGCTGCAAAATTTGTCTCCTTCCCATGTTGCGTCTTCTTCAGGTAGGTTTTTCCATCTAATAAGATATTCTGAAATTAGTCTACCCCTCAATCTTTTTTCTTGTACTGCCATAATCGCTTCTAGAACTAGCTCTAGTTGTCCTTCTTCAGGGGGTAGCTCAATGGAAGTCGCGACCTACTGCCTGACGGCCTTCTTGAGACATGATACATGGAAGACGTTGTGAATTTTGCATTCTCTTGACATCTCTAGCTCATAGGCCACCTCGTTGATCCATCGAAGAACTTTGTAAGGTACATAAAATCTTGGCTTCAGCGTTTGTGCACCACTTTTCTTGACTGTAGATTGTCTATATGGTTGCAATCTCAAAAAAATGAGGTCTCCTTCCTCAAAACTGTGTTCTTTTCGGTGCTGGTATACATACATATTTTGTTAGTTTTGGGTGGCTTGCATGTTTTCTTTGAGTATCTTGAGAACGTTCTGACTTTCTTGTATCCAATCTTTAGCTAATGGAGCCCGACTATCTCCGAAGGCCAAATCAATAAAAGACGGGGTGTCATAGCGATATAGTGCTCTAAATGGGGTTATCCTAATAGACAAATGATAAGTGGTGTTGTAACTGTTAGAAAATTAGAAAGGTAGAAAAAATTTCTTATTTTGATAATTACTTGTGATATTCTTGTATTCATATTACTTTCTTTATGTTTTTATTTTATCATCTTTTCATCAAGCAATCATCAAATCAAAACATGAAGATCAACGACACCAGATATAGGCACTCAGCCAGGCCTAAAACCCCTATGAAAGGGAATGTCTAGTCAAACTCTTCCACTAGTAGATTCAAATCAAATTGAGACAATCCAAGACCTTAGACCAGCTCAAAAAACTTTCCTCACTCTACCAAGTTAGCCTTCCAGACTGATTATCCAAACTTCAGTAGTCTCTTCTAGTCAAACAATTTCAACCCAGCTACAACACAGAATTTCGGCCCCTAGCTTCCAGAATTTGGTCCCTATTGTAGGTCTGCGAATTTTGGCCCAACTGCAGTAACCCTGAAGCTTCGCACGTGTGGTAGAAAAGCGAGAATTTAGGCTTCTTCTTGCTTGACAAGTGTCTCCTCCTTTGCTAGGGTTTTCTCCTTCATCTAGGTATTTCACACTTCTTTTCCTTCCTCCTTCAATTGCAAATCAAATTGCTTGATTGATTGTCAAAATGAGGTCGAGTAACTGCCAATATATAATGGTTTGAGGCTCCTGTTTAGGCCGACTTGTCCTTAATGAGGCCGACTTGTCTTCTTTGGGGCCGACTTGGTGGAGGAGGCCTGTTTGATTAAATTTACATCAAAATTCCTTTCTTTCTTGATAAACAAAGCCCAAGAAGGGTCTATTACATGATGGCATGGACAGGGGTTCTTGACTTAAACCCTAAAATCCTACAATGGAGGCTTTGACCTAGAAATAAAATAAATAAAGCATGAAACCCATGCTAATAAATAATTTTATTTTATAATAAAATTCCTTTTTCTTTCTTTTGACAAATACATTTCATCATGACTCAAATACAATTATGAACACCGACACTAGTTACATTCTTCAACACTCCCTCTTAACTAGGGAAATATTCATAATTACATATATACATAGGTACATGGATGAACTCAAAATGATATGTTCTACAAAGAGTTACAGCACACACAATGCTACAGATTAGATACTTGACCAGAGTATCTAATCAGGTGGGACTAAGGTGTGTTCCAAGCTTCAACCACTATAGGTACCATCAGGTTTCAACTGTAACACTGACCTAGGGATCTAGGTAACGTATCCAAAGTCGGAGCTCCATAAGACCAACAATACCCTCCCTACTTTGGGATCTAGACATCATCACAGGCATACCAGCTGTCCTCCCAAGCATCTTGTCGCCCCAAAATGCTTCATCTCTCCCTATACTCTGAATTAGATATATCCACCAGTCCAAGCATGCTTCAAAACGTTCAACCTTCTTATGGAGAGATCCTGCACAACCACAACCCCAATTAGTAATAAAATTTTATTATATATATATATATATATATATATATATATATATGTTTAGCAAAAACCTTCAGGGTCCACAATCATTCTGATGCTGCTTATATCATCATCATATTATCCAAACACATCTCACCAAAAACTTTCTTTTTTAACTTCTTCAACAATACCAAGCTCAGCCTTAACACTTCTTCTAGAACATCTACATCTTGTTTATAACTTCATTAATCATGTATAACCATTTGTAGTGTTTTGGCTATTCTCCGATCTTATTCTTTCCTTATCGGTGTTTGTTAAAATTGGCAACTAGGGCCTAATTCCACATTGGACAACTCATTTGATGGAGATGATGATGGCATTGAATTCCTGTTTTCAAGAGGATGAAAGTCGACATAAATATCATCAAATTTGGACAAGGGAAAAATCTGTTTTGAGGTCAAGCCCACACATGTGCAAATTGTCAAGGTCGGTCGCATAATCATGTAGGCTCATGAAGCCCAATGGACATGTCACTTCCCCACAATGCCTTGTATAAATATGAGATACCTCAAACCTCATTTGGCATCATTCATCATACACATTCTTCTCTCTCCTTCTCTGATTGGTTCGTACATCTTATTGGGCATATCATTTCTCTCACACGTGTGGCAAGAAGGACGAATTTCATGGCAGATTACAAAGCCGAAAATTTCAGGAACTGTTGCAGGTTTTACCAACTTTGACCAAGGTCATATTGACCTCTTTTACTACGGTTTTCATGTCAGAAATTCGATTTTGGAAGGCCACATTGATTGGCACATGAACTGAGGCATTCTGGGCACATTGACCGAGGTTGATCGCAGGATTGACCACATACTACAATTGCAGAATTTGACCAGGTCTGACCGCTGATTTAGTGACTGTTTTGGGCTGATTATTACCACTTGTGAAGGCCGAGTTTGACTGCCTTTAACCGAGCTGCATAGAGGATGATTTGCTGCTGTGTTGACCATCGTTGACTTTCTGGTTAGGGCAGAATTTGACTGCTATTGACTGCAGATTTGACAGGGCTGTTTTGACTATGATTTGGTAAGTCAATTTTGACTTTTGTACTCTCTCTCTATGCTGAACATTTGGTATAATAATAAAAATAATTGATTAAGGGTTTCCCCCATCTTGTGGTTTTTCCTTGGTTTTTCTTGGCTTGTCTTTTGCATTTTATTGTTCATGTTTTATCTATAGTTATTGTAAATGTGATTTATGGTTAATGTGATTGCTATTAGAAAACTAAATTGGAAATTTTCATTGATCTGCTAAAGGAACATTGAAGTAATTGTGCTAAGCATAGAACATACCATTGTTAACTAAAATTAACATGGAATCATAGCCCAGGTGAAGACAAAGCCCAAGCAAGAGAGAGAAAAGCAATCACTAAGAGAGATCTGTTGGTCAATGACAAGCCTCAATGGCTTTTACGTCTTACTTCAAGACTGAGGATAAGCTCAATGACAAATCTGACTATCATGCATGGAAGATAACTTTGGACTTGACTTTGGAAGAGCATGATGCAATGCACTATGTGCAGGGAAAAGTGGTGGAGCCTCCTTCAAATGCACCGATTGCTGCTAAGACAAAGTATAAGAAAGGTGAGGTCAAAGCTAAGAAAATTATCATTAACTACATTCAAAAGCATTTGCTTGTCCATATTTCTAATTTGGGTACATCTAAGGAGATGTATGATAAGTTGGTTGGGATGTTCAAAGTAAATTCTATTTCTCAAAAACAAATTGAAGGACATCAAGATGAATAAAGGGGAGTCTATCCGATCCTACTTCATGAGAATAACTCAAATCAAGAATGATCTACTATCTATTGGAGAAGTTATTGCTGACAGGGAGCTCACTCTCATTGCACTTGGAGGTCTTACAAGACCTTGGGATGTATTTGTCACCTATTCTAAAAAATGACATGATACCTGGTTTCGATGAGTTATTGACTAGATGCACTCAAGAGGAGACAAGGATGATGAAGAGAGATAAGCCCTCCAATGGAAATGAATCTACTGCCTTCTCTGCTCATGCAAAAAGGAAGAATAATGTTGGTCCAAGGAGTCAGGGTCAAGGGTTCAAGAAGGGATTGAAGGAGGGAAGAAAAGGAAGGTGCTACAATTGCAACAAGTTCAATCACTATTTTAGAGAGTATCCTCACAAGAAGAATACTCCAAAGGATGATGATAACAACAATCACAACAATTTTAAAAGCAATGGCAATCAAACGAACAACAGGTTGAATAACAAAGGAAAGAGGAATGCTCTCGCAACTCAAAATGGAAATGGTCAACCTCCCAAGAGGACAAGAAATGCTAGGTATGATGAAAGTAATGTTGTAGAAAAACAAGATAAATTCTATCTTATTTCCGCTCTATCTACTGCCTCTCCTCTGGAGACTTTGGATCATTGGTTGATTGATAGTGGAGCCTCAAGGCACTTCACTGGATACAAGGAGGACCTTTCAAATTTGGTTGAAAAGAAGACTAGTTTAGAGATCATTCTTGGAGATAATGGCACATACCCCGTGAAAGGGGTAGGTACTATCACTCTTCACTTGAATCAAGGTCAAACCATTCATCTACCAGAAGTATCGTATATGCTCGATTTGAAGAAGAACTTGGTGTCTATTTCTGCAATGGAAGATAAAGGCTCTAAGGTAGCATTAGTTGATGGAAAGGTATGTATTTGGCAAAGAAACCCTAAAGATGCATTTACTCTTGGATTTAGGGTTGATGGTCTCTATAATGTTGCAGGAAGTCCTTTTAGGAACTTTAGTAAGCGATACTTCACTTCAATTTGAGCTATGGCACCAGAGATTTTCCCACTTACATTACAAAGCCTTACCTGGGGTAAGGAAGATGGTCACAAGTATGCCCGAGTTTAACATGAACCATGAAGGTGTTTGTCAGGGTTGTGCAGTTGGGAAACATACAAAGGGAGCATTCCCTTCTAGTGAAAGCTACACAACCAATATTTTTCAATTTCCATTCTGACCTGTATGGTATGTTACCCATAACATCATTGGGAGGATACTTATATTATGCAATCTTTGTGGATGACTACTCTCACAAGACATGGATCTATTTCTTGAAGAGGAAGGATGAAGTGTTCAAATGGTTTCGTTCTTAAAAAGCATTGGTGGAAAATCAAACAGGGAAGAAGATTAAGATTTTGAGGACCGACAATGGAACCTAATATGAATAAAATGAATTCAATGACTTTTGCAGAGAGGCTGGCATTAAGAGGGAGACAACTGTTCCATACACTCCTGAGCAAAATGGCGTTGTTGAAAGAATGAATCGAACAATCATGGAAGCCACCTGTGCCATGCTCCATGATCAAGGCCTACCAAAGTTCTTATGGGGAGAAGCTGGCAACACTGTCGTGTATGTTCAAAATAGGAGCCTGCATCAAGCATTGGATTTCAAGACACCGGAGGAGATCTTCACTGGTAAGAAACCTAATGTTTCTCATTTTAGAATATTTGGTTGTCTCATGTATTTTCATGTGCCTAAAGAGAGAAGGAATAAGTTGGAAGCTTCTGGGAAGAAAGGTATATTCATTGGTGTAAATTTTCGTAGATGTTTTATGCTTGATGCAACTTTACTTTTATACCTGATATCAAACAACAATCACATAAACAAGAAAAATGATGATAGAACATACCAATAGATCGACGAAAGACAAGCCAAAAATACACTTAACTTGATCAACAAAATATGTGTTTTGGTGCATTACGATGATCAACAGGATGCTTCAACCAACAAAGTCTCCTCATGGTCAGCAAACTAGAATGTCAAACAACCCTCTTGGACAGCTCTACAATGGTCAACCCAAAGTCAACAAAAGTCAATGTTGTCCAGTCAATGGTCAATGCAAAATAACAACAACAAAAAGTCAATGCAGCCAAGTCAAAGTCAACATCCAGCCTCGATTTTTGTGCTAGAAAATGCGGACTGCAAAAATCAGAATTTTGGGAGAGTTTGAGGTCAAGTTGACTAAGCGTTTACCAAAGTCAATGCTAGTCAAAGCTGCGCTAAAACCCTGAATCAGAACATAAAACCCTAGCTGTGTTTTCCCATGTGTGAGAGAAGAAGAGCCTCCAAGATGATGATTGAACCAATCAGATGCAGAGAGAGAATGTGTGATGAGTGATGGTGAAAATGACCTCCAATGTTGACCAATATATATCCCTCTGTAAAGTGTGTGACAAATTTGTTGGGGCTTCAAGCCTAGATTACAATTCTAGCCGACCATGCACATAAGTGGAATTAATTCAAAATAAATGTTCTACTCATCGGATCAAGATGATCTTTAGATCGATCCTGCACCTCTCTGAAAGAGGGATCCAATAAAAATATTGGCATCTTCATCTGAGCATCGCAACATGGAGTTTGGACCTAGTTGTCCAAAATTAACACTCCCTCTCAACTTGGGAGAATTCCATCCACCTTTGCTATCCAAACATCGTGCATCATCCCGCCGTAACTTGCTTTGCTGTCTTCTTTATTTCAAAACAAAAATGTGAGTCACAAAGACATCACTCTCGGCTGACAAAATCAGCTCAGAGGTCCGAAACCTCTATCGGACTCAAAGGAGTCTCATACCAACCCAAAGTTGGTTTAACTGACCGAAGTCAGTTGGAGGTTTGAAACCTCACTAGACTTGATCCTAGATCAAGTGGTTGGACACGTGCCATCCTAGACATAGAGAGTGACAATCTCCGATGCATCCATCGGTCTTTGCTACTGGTCTCTAGCTTTTCCCACCTCATTGGCCAAATGAGAGGTACTTCCCATAAGTCCGAGACTCCATGGGTAGGATGCATACGGGGCACAAATCAAAGAGAGGTGAACCAACTCAATATCATAACTGTGGGGCAGAAGCACACCAACAAGCTTCAGCAAGCCTAGCCCTGTGGTTTCTTATAGCTCTAGGAAGCTATCCCTAAAGCCCCTTGGAGTTCCCAGAGCTCATCGTCCAAGAGGACCCTCAGAATAGGGTCATTCCACAATTCCAAGATTCTCACGGAAGGTTAGGAACTTGACCCCACCAGACTTTAATGAGGAGCCATCCCTGGACCCCGCTCATCGGTTCTATGTGGTCCCGAAACCTTACGGCCTCCAAGTCTTCTGCATATCTCGGATAAAGTGGTACCTGATATCAATATGCTTGGATCGATTGTGGAACACGGGATTCTCTGACAAACGAATCCCACTCTGGTTATCACAAAGGATAACAGTGGTATCTAGCACATGCCCGAACAACTCACTGAAGAGCTTTCGCAACCAAACTGCTTCACAACAGGCCATACTCGCTGCAATGCATTCGGCCTCTGCGGTGCTCAAAGCCACCGAATTCTGCTTCCTGCTCATTCAAGATATTGAAGTAGACCCAAGTGTGAAGCAACATCCATATGTGCTCTTGCGAACCACCACACTGCTAGCCCAATCGGCATCAGTATATCCATGGAGTCTCAAACTCCCGACAGTGTATCTCAGCCCATGGTTTATCGTGCCCCGAAGATATCTCAACAGAGTCTTGGCACCAACCCAATGAATGTGATGAGGATCAACCATGTGTTGACTCGAAGTGTTCACTACAAAACATATGTCCGAACGGGTGTTCACTAAGAACATCAGGGCCCCTACGAGTTGACGATACGTGGTAGGATTTGCTAGCACGAGTCCAGCAGCGCTGCCACTCAACTTCTTAAAGTTGAACTCCATCAGTGTCGACACGGACTTACAGTCCACCATTCCAAATCTTTCCAGAAGCTTCACAATATACTTTCCTTAAGAAAGGAAACTCTCGCCAGGTCTCTGCCAGACCTCCAGGCCTAAGAAGTAATGCATCAATCCTAGGTCCTTCATATCGAACTTTCGACGAGCCTCCCTCTTACGATGAATGAGAGGGTCCAGCTTTTTGTCGGGGAAGAATCGTCCACATAAACACCAAAAAGAATAAGAGGCTTTTCCCTATCGCTTTGAAGTAAAGGTTCGGTGCGGCATTACTGGTGGAGAAGCCCGGCCATCAGGTGGCTATCTGTCCTCTCGTACCGTCCCCGAAATGTTGCTTCAGCCATGAAGACACTTCTTCAACACACGCCATGGGTGTCTCTATCCTGGACTTCGAGCCCAAAGGTTGCTCCACATACACCTCTTCCTTTATCGCACCATGCAGAAAGGCGATCTTCACATCCATCTGATGAAGATTCCATCTTTGCGTAGCAGTAAGGGCTATGATAGATCGGATGGTGGTATATTGGGCCACAGGTGCAAATATATCATCATAGTCTACGCCTTCCTTTTGAGAGAAACCTCGAGCAACAAATCTTGCCTTGATCTTTTCAGCACTACCATCAGATCCATGCTTGATCTTATAGAGCCATTTTGAGGTGACAACAGCTTTGTCCTCCGGTCTTGGAACCACATCCTAGACATCATTCTTCATAATGGACTCGTACTCTTCATGCATAGTATCCTTCCAAACTTGATGCTTTACGACATCTTCAAAAGATCTAGGCTCAGATTGTATGATTGTACTCATGGCTGCTAGATATCTTTGGTATCTATTCGGCTTCTTACTTTCATAGAATGTCCCTCTTGGGGCCATGTGTCTCTCGGCATCTTCAAGAGTATCCTAGAGCCATGATGGTCTTCTCTTCATTGAAGGAGGTGGATCAATGGGGTTCATCGGTCCTTCAACATCAGGCATCGTCTCATCCTTCGGTTCTTTCTGATTTCCAGACCTTACTTCATGATCTTCCTTAGAGCTCAGAAGATTGATTACTTTCCTGAGGGAGCCATCTTCATCAAAGGTAACATTGTGGCATATCTCCAGTTCTCTTTGACCAGGCACATGAAAATACACGGGACAACCAAAAACTCTAAAATGAGAGACGTCAGGTTTCTTACCAGAGAAAACCTCTTTGGGAGTTTTGGAGTCCAGAGCGGAATGTGGGCATCGATTTTGTATGTACACAGTAGTGTTCGCAGCTTCTCCCCACAGAAACTTCGGAAGACCTTGGTCACATAGCATGGCATGGGTAGCTTCCACAATGGTCCTGTTCTTTCTTTCAGCAACGCCATTTTGCTCAGGAGTATATATGGTTGTGGTCTCCCTCTTGATGCCAGCTTCTCTGCAAAAGTTATTGAACTTGTTTGTCTCATATTCAGTGCCAATATCGGTCCTCAATATCTTGATCTTCTTCCCTGTTTGATTTTCCACCAAGGCTTTGAAAGTACGAAACCACATGAAAGCCTCATCCTTCTTCTTTAAGAAGTATATCCAGGTTTTGCGAGAGAAGTCATCTATAAACGTCATATAATAAGAACATCCTCCCAAGGATGTCACAGGCAACATACCAAACAAATCAGAATGTATCAATTGCAAAACATCATATGTCTTTGTGACACTTGAGGGGAAACGTCCCCTTATATGCTTTCTTTTGGCACAACCCTGACATACACCTTCATGATCATTTTTGAATGCGGGCATCCCTGTCACCACCTTCCTTGCTTCGGGAAGGGCTTTGTAATGAAGGTGTCCAAACCTCCGGTGCCATAGTTCGGTTTGACGGATAATATCACATGTCATTTCTCCCAGTGGACTTCCTCCAACCTGGTAGAGTGTATCAACTCTAAACCCAATCGTGATAGCTTCCTTGAAGCTCTTCTTCTAGATGCGTACCTTCCATCAACGAATGCCACATTGAAACCTTTGTCTTCCATAGCCAAAATAGACACAAGGTTCTTCAAATCAGGTACATATAGTACATCTTGCAAGCAGAGGACTTGACCTTGAGATAAGTGGAGGGTCATAGTCCCTGTCCCTTTCACGGGATATGTGGCATTATCTCCAAGGATAATTTTCAGATTAGTATCCTTCTCAACCAAATCAGAAAGTGCTTCCCTAAACCCAGTGAGGTGCCTTGAGGCACCACTATCAATCAACTAGACATCCATAGTGTCGGGTGGAGATGCAGTAGAGAGGGCAGATACAAGAATGAATTCATTTCTTTTATCATCAACAACATTAGATTCCTCATACTTGGAATTTCTTGACCTTTTGAAAGGTTGCCAATTTCCATTGCGACCAGAGGGAGCCTTCCTGTTTCCTTTGAACCTGTTGTTCCTTTGATTGCCATTCTTCCTGTTGTTGTTGTTGTTATCATCCCCAGGAGAATCCTTCTTATTTGGGCATTCTCTAGCATAGTTGGCTGGACTTGTTACATGTGTAACATCTTCCTTTCTTTCCTTGGGCCCCTGCGCTTCCATGGTTCCTCGGACCAGCATTGTTCTTTTTCTTAGCACGAGCGGTGAAGGCAACATTACCTTCATTTTCATATTCCATCATTCTTGTTTCCTCTTGAGTGCACCTCGACAATGCTTCATCAAAATCAGGTATCACATTATTATTGAGAATGGTAGTAATGAATACATGGCATTCAGAGGAGAGACCTCCAAGTGCGGTGAGAACCATTTCTCGATCAGCTATTGTCTCCCCAATGGCCAAAATATTATTCCTGATTTCGGTCAACTTCATAAAATAGGATTGAACGGATTCATCCCTGCCTTTCTTAAGATTCTTCAATTGGTTCTTAAAGAAAAGGACTTGATTTGCATTGCTGGCCCTGAACATATTGATCAACTTATCATACATCTCCTTGGATGTGTCAGCTCAGAGATGTAGGCAACCAAACTCTTATGAATTGAATCCTAGATGATTAGCTTTGCTTTGATTTCCCCTTTATACTTTAACTTGGTGGTAGCAGGTGCAGATGATGGAGGCTCTTGGATTTTACCCTGCACATAGTCCATGACATCTTGGTCTTCCAACATTAAATCCAAAGACATCTTCCAGGCATGAAAGTCAGTCTTGCCAGTCAACTTGTCATCAACTTTGAAGCCATTATAATTTGAGGTACCCATGGGTTCTTGACAAATGTTCCTTCTTCGGTGATTGCTCTTAATAAAAACTTGGGCTTTGTCTTCACCTTAGCTCCGATTCCATGTAAATTTTCGTAGATATTCTATGCTTGATGCAACTTTACTTTTATACCCGATATCAAACAACAATCACATAAACAAGAAAAACGCTGATAGAATATACCAATAGATCGACGGAAGACAAGCCAAAAATACACTTAACATGATCAACAAAATATATGTTTTGTGCATTACGGTGGTCAACAGGATGCTTCAACCAACAAAGTCTCCTCACGGTCAACCAACCAGAATGTGTCACACAACCCTCTTGGACAACTCTACAACTGTCAACCCAAAGTCAACAAAAGTCAACACTGTCCAGCCAACGGTCAACACAAAACAACAGAAGCAAAAAGTCAACACAACCAAGTCAAAGTCAACGTCCAACCTCGATTTTTGTGCCAGAAAATGCGGACTGCAAAAATCGGATTTTTGGGAGAGTTTGAGGTCAAGTTGACCAAGCGTTGACCAAAGTCAATGCTAGTCAAAGCTGCGCTGAAACCCTAGATCAGAACAAAAAACCCTTGCTGTGTTTTCCCATGTGTGAGAGAAGAAGAGCCTCCAAGATGATGATCGAACCAATCAGATGCAGAGAGAATGTGTGATGAGTGATGGTGAAAATGACCTCCAACGTTGACCAATATATATCCATCTGTGAGGGTGTGTGACACATCTGTTGGGGCTTCAAGCCTACATTACAATTATGGCCGACCATGCACATAAGTGGAATTAATTCAAAATAAATGTTCTGCTTATCGGATCAAGATGATCTTTAGATCGATATTGCACCTCTTCGAAAGAGGGATCTAATAAAAATATTGGCATCTTCATCTGAGCATCACAACATGGAGTTTGGACCTAGTTGTCCAACATTAACAATTGGCTATAGTGTTAATTCAAAAGCATATAGAATCTATGTACCTGGTCAAAGAGATGTGGAAGTAAGCCGTGATGTCACCTTTGATGAAGACACTGCCCTTGGGAAAGCCAAAGATATCCCTATCCCAAGGAAGGACGATGATGATGCTGTCGAAAAACATGATGAACCTCCGACAGATGAACCTATGCCCGATGTTGATGGTCTGATGGATCCTATTAATCCACCTTCGAGTTATTTTCACCATCCTTGTCCTTACACAAGCAAGATGTCATATCTGTCATTTTCAAGAGTTAGGGCTTCTTCTTGTCAGCGGAAAATGATCAGTCCTCAGGTTTATCTATAGGGTTTTCTAATTCAAATTTTTGCTAGGGTTTACCAACTCTAGATAGTTCAATATCCAAAGTCTTCAAGACACCTGGCATTCTTTAAAAATTGCAATTTCTACAAGTACACTAATATGTTAGTTTCAAACCCTAGAAAAACCTTCTATACTTGAGATGGAATTTATTTCATTTCTAAATCACAAAAACCTAGTCTTTATATTCAAGGAAAAAAATTGAATACTAACATTTAAAAGATATCTAACATATTTTATTTTTTATAATGCACTACTATTTTTGAAGAGAGCGTTAGATCATTATCTTAGCTTTATATGCACTATAGTTGACATGTACCTCTTTTATCCTCACTTGAGCAACTATGCAGTCTATCTATCATAGGGATCCGACCCAGAGATTACTTGACTTTATATCATCTTTCTTCACTAGAGGTGCCTTCAGCCATCAAACTAAAATACGTTCCACAAATATTTCACAATAGACTCGGACTTCTCATCTTGGTAGCTCAAGTCAATTCTGCAATTCTTTTCAAATTGTCCATGAGAGGTCTTTTAATTATGTTTTTGTATGGTCTGACATCAACCTTTAACTATACTTATTTTTGCAGACTTCAGACTTCAAAATAGGTGCTTTTATTTTGTAAATTCCTCACACAACATATCTTGTGTCATATGATTATGATGAGATGATTTTGAATCATCATTTTCTTTCTTTGATGTCATCAAGTACTTCTATAAATTACTCAGATCAAACTTAGATATCAATGGTGTTCTATGCTTGATGCACTTTTACTTCAATCTTTCTTAGGCCCAATACAAAATAGCAATTACATAAACTTGAAAGTAAAATGTTGATAGAACACAATAATAGATCAATAGAAGACAAGCCAAATATAGATCAGATTTACAATTCCTTATGTCCAGCAAAGATATGAGATATTGTTGCGTTACGACGGTCAGTAAGATGCTTCAACCAGTGAAGACTTTCTCGGTCAGTCAACACTTTCATGTGTTACACCCACAACCCTCAAAGACAACTCATCACAAGTCAATGCAAGTCAAACCAGGGACAACACAGAAAAGTCAATGCAGGCAGATTCAGAAAAGTCAACGCAACAAACTAGGGCTTTGGTCAAACAACCCTGAATTCCTCGATTTTAGTGCCCAACTGTACGACCTCCTAAAATCGAAATTTCTACAAAAGATTGAAGTCAAATGACCAAGGGTTGACCACAGTCAACGCTGCAGCAGAAAAGCCCTAAACATAGCAGTGCAGAAAACAGAAAGCCCTTAAACAGATCAGGGCAGAAAACAACAACTTCGCTCCACACGTGTGAGGGGAAAAAGGCCTCCAAAGGCTATCGAACCAATCAGATCATAATGAGAGAATGTGTGATGAGATGATGAGAAAATGACCTCCAGGGTCCAAGTCTCTCCAATTTATATTCATCAATGAGGGTGTGTGACACATCTCTTAGGCATGTGGGATAAATTTGGCCGACCTTGCACATGTGGAAAATAAATTCAAAATCAATGTTCTTCTCATCTGATCAAGATGATCTTTAGATCAATCTTGCACCTCTCCGAAAGAGGAATCCAACAAAAATATGAGCATCATCATATGAGCAGTGCAACATGGAGTTTGGACCTAGTTGCCCAAAATTAACACTCCCTCTCAACTAGGGAGAACTCCATCTGTCCACAAGTGGCATCCATCATGTACCAAACTAAACATCGCGCGTCATCCCGCCATAACTTGCTTTGCTGGCTCTTTATTTTAGAACAGAAGGTGAGTCACAAATACATCACACACAACTGACCCGAAGTCAGCTTAGAGGTAAAAACCTCTCTCGGACTCAAAAGAGTCTCATACTAACCCGAAGTTAGTTTACTGACCCGAAGTCAGTTTAGAGGATAAAACCTCATCATACTTGATCCCAGATCAAGGTGTTGGACACGTGCCATCCTAGACATAGAGAGTACGACAATCTCCGATGCATCCATCGGTCTTGCTATGGTCTTTATCCACATTTCCCACCTCATGGCCAAATGAGAGGTACTTCCCATGAGTCCGAAACTCCATGGGTAGGATGCGTTTGGGGCATAGATCAGAGAGAGGCGAACCAACTCAATATCATAACGGTGGGGTAGAAGCACAACAAGGTTCGACAAGCCTCGCCCTATGTGTGCTTATAGCTCCAAGAAGCTATCCCCAAGCCCCCTGGAATTCCCAGAGCTCATAGTTCAACTCAAGCAGGATCCTTAGAATAGGGTCTTTCCACGATTCCAAGCTTCTCACGGAAGGTTAGGAACTTGACCTTCCCCAGGGGCTTCGTGAGAATATCTGCGACCTGCTCATCAGTTCCTATATGATTGAGCCTTACGGCACCTCGCTGTACCATGTCCTGGACAAAGCGGTACCTGATATCAATGTGCTTGGATCGATCGTGGAACACAAGATTCTCAGAAAGACGAATCCCACTCTGGTTATCACAAAGGATAACGACAGTATCTAGCACATGCCCAAACAACTCACTGAAGAGCTTTCGCAACTGAACAACTTCACAACAGGCCATACTCGCTGCAATGTATTCGGCCTCAGTGGTGTTGAAAAGTGTAACTAGGTCGGTCTAAATGTTGTCTATGTAATTATGAAAAGAAGAAGTCAAAATAATAAAATGTATTTTTGTTGAGCAAGTTTTATTCATTAGATAGACTTCTTCTTGATGTCTATTAGATTTGAGTCTTCTAGGCATAGAATGTAATTAAAGTATCATGAAGGATCTAGTCATCAGTATATGCTCTAGATCTTGTCATAAGCCTTGTCTCTCGTCCAAGAATCTATGGGAGAAATGCCTACAAAGAGTCCTCTCTCAAACGCCTATTTCAGTGCGGATATGACGTTAATGCTATATACGTAAAATAGAGCCTATATTACATTTGTGGAGCTTACCTGAAATATATCTGATATATTTGAGATAGAATACAATGCGAGATATAAGGTAAATATGAATACAGACTTACGGATAGTGCTGAGGTGGATTGCAGATAAAAGTAGGAGAAGAAAGTGTGAAGTTTCAGTGCGTATCTGAGGCAGGGGCCAGCTCGGAGATCAAGTGTGTTTGTAGATTGTTTTAAGAAGAGTCAGTGTGGATATATGAGAAGGTTGTTCAACGTAGAGTCCAATAGTGATGCCGTCATTATATGCAACAAGTAAATATATCTAAAATACATCAACTTCGGATTCCAGAGCTATATGAAGACTGAACAGAGGTCAGAAGAAGAAAGACAACTACAAAACAGTGCAGATTGGTGACTAAGAAAATAATCAAGTTTGAAGAAGTTGTGACAAGATCTTGGAAGTATATCTAGGTCAGGGGTCTTAGTCATGGTCATGGTACTTGTCATTTGAAGATTTATAAGGAGAATTATTTGCGGGTTTTCCTCTCCAAGAGGGAGAGGTTTTGCCCTAGCTCTAGGAGCCTAATTGTGTGTCTCATGCATTTTGATAATTGACTTGATGAAAGACTAACTAAGCTAAAGAAAAGAAAGACATAAGTAACTTAAGCAAGCTCACAAGTAACTATCAAGAAGAGAATTTGTATTAATCACTAGCGCTCCAAATTCTCAACAAGCAGTGGTCAAAGCTACCAACTTCTACTTCCTGCTCATCTAAGATATCGAAGCAAAACCCAAGGTGAAGCAACATTCAGATGTGCTCTTGCGATCCACCACACTGCCAGCTCAATCGGCATCAGTATATCCATGGAGTCTCAAACTCTTGGTAGTGTATCTCAGCCCATGGTTGATTGTGCCCCGAAGATATCTCAACAGATTCTTGGCACCAATCCAGTGAATGTGATGAGGATCAACCATATGTTGACTCAAAGTGTTCATTGCAAAACATATGTCCGGATGGGAGTTCACTAAGAACATCAGGGTCCCACGAGTTGTCGATACTCGGTAGGAATTGCTAGCACGAGCCTAGCAGCGTTTCCACACAACTTCTTGAAGTTGAGTTCCATTGGCGTCGACACAGACTTACAGTCCACCATACCAAATCTCTCCAGCAGCTTCACGACATATTTTCCTTGAGAAAGGAAAATCTCGCCTGGCCTCTGCTAGACCTCCAAGCCTAGGAATTAGTGCATCAGTTCTAGGTCTTTCATCTCAAACTCGGAAGCTAGCTCCCTCTTACACTGATGAATGAGAGGGTCAACACCTGTCAGGAAGAGATCATCGACATAGAGAACCAAAATGAGAGGCCTTTCTCTATAAACCTTAAAATAAAGATTTGGATCAACATTACTTCGAGTGAAGCCCAGCTTCATTAAGTAGCTATCTATCCTCTCGTACCAAGCCTTGAGGGCTTGCTTCAACCCATAGAAGGCTTTCTTCAACCTGCATACATGGGTGTCTCTATCTCGGACTTCGAACCCCAGAGGTCGCTCCACATACACCTCTTCCTTTATAGATCCATGCAGAAAAACAATCTTCACATCCATCTGATGTAGACTCCATCCTTGTGTAGCAGCAAGGGCAATAATAGATCGGATGGTTGTATAGTGGGCCACAGGTGCAAATATATCATCATAATCTATGCCTTCTTTTTGAGAGAAGCCTCGGGCAACGAATCTTGCCTTGTGCTTTTCAGTACTTCCATAAGATCCATGCTTGATCTTATAGAGCCATTTCGAGGTGACAACAGATTTGTCCTCCGGTCTTGGGATCACTTCCCAGACATCATTCTTCATAATGGACTCATTCCTTGTGCATAACATCCTTCCAAACTTGATGCTTTACGACTTCTTCAAATGTTCTAGGCTTAGATTGTACTATCTTACTCATAGCTGCTAGATACCCTTGGTATCTCTTCAGCTTCTTGCTTTCACGGAATGCCCCCTTGCGGCAATATGTCTCTTGGTATCTTCAAGAGTATCCCTCAGCCATGAGGGTCTTCTCTTATTTGAAGGAGGTGGATCAATGGGATCCATAGGTCCTTCAACATCGGGCATCTGGTCATCCTTCGACTCTTCCAGCTTCCCTGCTTCTTCATCTTCTTTGTCTTCCTTGGAGCTAGGAAGATTTCTTACTTTATTGAGGGCAACATCTTCATCGAAGGTGACATCGTGGCATATCTCCACTTCTATTTGACCAGGCACATAGATTCTATATGCCTTCGAAGTTTCACTGTAGCCCACAAACATTCCCTTCTTTCCAGTGGCTTCCAACTTGCTTCTCTTCTCTTTCGGCACATGAAAGTAAACAGGACAACCAAAAACTCTAAAATGAGAAACATCGGGTTTCTTACTAGAGAAGACTTCTTCGGGAGTTTTGGAGTCTAGAGTAGAATGCGGGCATCTATTTTGAACATACACAACAGTGTTGACAGCTTCTCCCCACAGAAACTTTGGAGACCTTGGTCACATAGCATGGCGCAGACAACTTCCACAATGGTCCTGTTGACCACACTTTGTCAACGACCCCATAGCAGTACACCCCCATTTTTTAAAAATGGAATTCATTATGTTTGACGTGTTCGCGCCATTCAGATTCCATCAACAACCGACAGTTTTATGAACGATGTAAACCCATTCTGCATGTTTATGATATAAATGATCTAAGTAAGACCACCATGTATGTAACAACCTAGGTAAGCCTAGTATGTTGGTGACGATTTCTATCCTAGGAGGTTTTTTGTCTCACTGATTTGCTTGTGTTTTTCGACACAAGTGATCGACAGAGTTTTCCCCTCCAGCTTCACCCCAAAGCTAAGGTGGATTTTGTCATCAAGATGCTAAGTGAGTCTTAGTGTTTTCTATCAAGTCTTTGTAAAAGTAGTTTGAGAATAATCCTAGCTAATTGGCTACATTATTTTATTACAAGCTACTTGATGCACTAGATCATATTTTGAGTCACAGAATTGGGTAGCTTTTTGAGGGTCTATACGAATGAGTATTCCCCTTTCATGTGTCTAAATGTATTTATCTTATGTAAAGAGGGTTGGAAAAAATAATTAAATCCCCTCTCAGTCAATTAATTAAATTTTCTGGCCAAATTAATTAAAAATTCTAAGCCAAAAATTTAATTAATTTTAGGTCCTAGGTGAGTTAAAATTCTTCAAAGGCAAAATTCGTGGGCTTTAAAAAATAATTTTTTAAAGGTCCCAGGCCAAGGGAATATTGAGAATTTCAAGAAATTTTGGACCCTTGGGTCTTGGTGGTTAAATCAAAGTCAAAATTTTGAGGTAATTAACTCAAAAATATTATTTTTGAGTTAATTAAAATGGAATGAAATGATAAATTCGAATTTCCTCAAAATTATAATTTCGACAGTCCAGATTAAAAGATGATTAAATCTTTTTGACGGTCGAGATTATTTTGAGTCTTGACATGGATCAACTGAACTAGCCGTTCGAGATTTTATCTTATAAACTAGAAGTCTTTGTCAGTCTTTCAATCATCCGATCTTTGGATCGTGCACTTGTTCTCAGAAGCTCTTGTAATTTTTTTGATCAATAAAGCATAAAGACTTTGGAGTTACAAACTTTGGTGTTCCATTTCCAAATCTATGTGGTGATATTGTCTCTAAACTTTGCTACTTTTATTGGCATTTGATGGTTGATGGCCTTTATGGATTGATCTGCATACAGGTATCTTGTGCAGTTTTCTGGGTTGCTAAAATTGCATTTTGATTTAACGGAAAGATTAGTTATCTGTTTTTCTGAAAAGTCTCATGTTTATTTTTTAATCTCTATCAATCTAAAATTCAGATCTAAGTGTGCATAGATCATTATTCAAGATTTGAGCGTTTGGGGAAATATTCAGTTAGATCAGCCAACTCTCAGATTTCAGAAAATCTGAAAAAGCCCATTGTTTCCTAATTTCTAAGGTTATCTTACGGAATATTTTTTGCAGGGTCTTTCTAGAGCTTGTGTCTAAATAAAAAAATTTATCTTCATTTTTTTTGAATTTAAAATTAGATCTGGCTAGTAAGAGCCTTAGATTTTCAGATCTGGGAGTGAAGTCAGACTTATACTCCTCAGATGTGATAGATCTGCAACCCTTGTGCATAGATATGTAAATATATTGTATAGATTTGTAATTTACATGTGTAGATCTGAAGTTTTGTAACATAATTTTGAATTCTAACATTTGAGTTTTTAGGATTTTCGCTATTTTTGTACATATTGGGTATTGGGTTTCTTTTTTTTCACTTGTGCAGGATTAGATCTGAAAAATCAGCTAAGGAAATCTTTAGATTTGAAAAATCAGCGAAATAAATTTTTAGATCTGAAAAATCAGCCAGGGAAAACTTCAGATCTGAGATAGATCTAGAGCTTTGAGGACGTATAGGCTTTTGAGACTATTTTTACAGGATTTTGGTCTTCAAATTTCTAATTTTCAAGCGGCAACATTATCCCAAAATTTCAAGAATTTTCAACGGTGGGATCTTCAAAGTTTGGGCTAAGGGTTTGATCTCTAAACCCTTATTTTCTGCAGATTTTATTATAGCAAGCAAATCACAAATAATTAGGCCCTAAAAACACATTTTATATGGTCAAAATTGTTTAGAATTGCAAAACCTTCATTTTCAGAATTTTTGACCATTTGGGCATCTTTAAATTTGTCTAGATCTGATTTTGAAGCTTGCTGGAAATTCTGCATAACTGTGTAAAATCAGATCTGAACATTTCTGATGCATATACTAAATAAGGTCTAAATTTTTTTGATTTTTCAGTTTTTTGGCAAAACTTACTATTTTTAGACATTGTGGGGATCATTTTCAGTATTTTCAGTTTGCTGATCTGTTATCATTTTACTGCTGTTATAAACTTATCAGTTCTGAAAGTTACTGAATCAAATTCTCTTAAAGCCTTAAAATTGGAACTTTCAAATTTTAATATATTTTTGCTATTTCTGGAAGTATTTGGCAGCTATTTTGGGCAGTTTTATCTTGCTGATCTGTCACTGTTTCACTGCTGAAAAAAAAAATATCAGATCTGAAATTTCACTTAATCAAACCCTAAAAATTGATTTTTCTTCAAGTTCATCAATTTTTACTATTTTTAGTCATTTTGGGCATTGGTGTCGACATCGTTTGTTTGCTAATCTATGGTTTAAATTACTGCTGCAATTTATATTTCAGATCCGAAATCTTGCTGAATAATATATTCTAAGTTTGACTATAGGTTTCTGAATTGGAATTATTTGGAATATCATAATTCAGAAATATTGGAAATATCTGGCATTTAAATTTGATGGTACTTTCATGATAACATTTTTGTTTCAAATTTAAATGGTTGGTGATCATTGAGCTATCTTTAATTGTGATTTTAAATTACTTGAAATCGGTGGTTAATTGTTTAAATCAACTTTGGGAATATTTCGAGTGATGATCAATTGCGTAACTTCATCAAACATTGTTAATGCGTAATTGTGATGGTGTTTTATTGAATATCATTATGGTTGATTGATTTTCATAGCAGTAGTTACATATCAATTACTTGATCTTAAATTTATAACGGGATATTTTGACTCCATAAGGCACTGGTTTTAAAGTTTCAAATATAATTGGATCTGTAAAATCTCGTAAATCTTAACAAGTATTTGGTTATCTAGCTGTGTCTCTTGAATTGGTTGGTCTCCAACTAGTTCTCCTTCTTCATTTTCGTTAGGGTCTACCTCTCTTAGCTTGCAAGGAGACTGCTTAGATAGAGAGATTGGGGATCAGGGTGACAACCCCTGATCTGAGCCGTTGTCACGGTGCCTAGACATTCTGTGCGACAACAGGTCCTTTTCTTTCTTTCAGCAACACCATTTTGCTCAGTAGTGTACGCAGTTGTGGTCTCCCTCTTAATACCAGCTTTTCTACAAAAGTCATTAAATTCATTTGAGTCATACTCGGTCCCATTGTCGATCCTCAAAACTTTGATTTTCTTCTCGGTTTGATTTTCCACCAAGGCCTTGAAGGTACGGAACCATTTGAATGCTTCGTCCTTCTTCTTCAAAAAATATATCCAGGTCTTGCGGGAGAAGTCATCTATAAAAGTCATGTAATAGGAACATCCTCCCAAGGATGTCATAGGTAGCATACCAGATAAGTCAGAATATATCAACTGCAAGATATCGGTTGTCTTTGTGACACTTGAGGGGAATGGTCCCCTTTTATGCTTTCCTTCGGCACAACCTTGACATATACCTTCATGATCATCTCTCAATTCGGGCATCCCTATCACCACCTTCCTTGCTTCAGGAAGGGCTTTGTAATGAAGGTGTGGAAACCTCCGACGCCATAACTCTATTTGAAGAGTTGTATCACATGTTATAGCCCCCAATGGGCTTCTTCCAACTTGGCAGAGTGTATCAACTCTAAAACCAATAGAAAGAGCTTCCTTGAAGTTCTTCTTCCAGATAAGTACCTTTCCATCAACGAATGCCACCTTGAACGCTTTGTCTTCCATTGCCGAAATGGACACAAGGTTCTTCTTCAAATCAGGTACATACAACACAACTTGTAATCGGATGACTTGACCTTGAGATAAATGGAGGGTCACTGTGCCTGTCCCTTTCACGAGATAGGTGGCATTATCTCCAAGGATAATTTCCAGATTAGTATCCTTCTCAACCAAATCAGAAAGGGCTTCTTTATAACCAGTGAGGTGCCTTGAAGCACCACTATCAATTAACCAAACATCCAGGGTGTCGGGTGGAGATGCAACAGAGGGCAAATCTAAGAATAAAATCATTTTTCTTATTATCAACAACACTAGACTCATCGTACCTGTAATTTCTTGACCTCTTGAAAGGTTGCCCATTTCCATTGCGATCAGAGGGAGCCTTCCTTTTTCCTTGGAACCTGTTGTTAATGCCATTCCTTCTCGAGTTGTTGTTTTCATCATCCCTGGGAGAGTCCCTTCTATTAGGGCACTCTCTTGCATAGTGACCAGTCTTGTTACAAGTGTAACATCTTCCCTTCCTTCCTTTGGGGCCCACTCTACCATGGTTTTGATTTCTCGGGCCACCATGGTTCTTCTTCTGTGCATGAACGGCGAAGGCAGTAGGGTCACTTCCATTACCATTAGAGGCATACTCCATCATTCTTGTTTCCTGTTGAGTGCATCTCGTCAATATTTCATCAAAATCAAGAATCACATTATTATTGAGAATAGTGGTATTGAATACATGCCAATCACGAGGGAGACCTCCAAGTGAAATAAGAACCATCTCTCGATCAGATATTGCTTCCCCAATAGCTAGGAGGTTATTCCTAATTTCAGTGAGCCTCATAAAATAGGATTGAATAGATTCATCCTTACTCTTCTTGATATTCTTCAATTGATTCTTGAAGAAGAGGATTTGATTAGCATTGCTAGCCTTGAACATGTTCAACAACTTATCATACATCTCCTTAGATGTCTTCAGCTCAGAAATGTAAGCAACCAAGTTCTTATGAATAGAATCTCGGATAATCATTTTTGCTTTGATTTCCCCTTTTCTATACTTCGTCTTCGTGGCAGCAGTTGCATTTGATGGAGGCTCTTGAATATTCCCCTGTACATAGTCCATGACATCTTGATCTTCTAGCGCCAAATCCAAGGACTCTTCCATGCACGATAATCAGACTTATCAGTGAATTTATCATTAGCCTTGAAACCCTTGTAGGTTGAGGAGGCCATTTGTCTTTGAAAGGATTTATTTTTTCAAAGATAGCTTATAACACGAGCTTGGAATTTTGGACTTTGTCTTCACCTCACCTCTGATACCATATTAAACTTAGATAACAATGGTGTTCTATGCTTGATGCACTTTTAATTCAATTTTTCTTAGGCCTAATACAAAATGCAATCACATAAACTTGAAAGTAAAATGTTGATAGAACACAATAATAGATCAATAGAAGACACGCCAAATATAGATTAGATTTACAATTCCTTATGTCTAGAAAAGATATGAGATATTGTTGCATTATGGCGGTCAGCAGGATGCTTCAACCAATAATGACTTTCTTAGTCAGCCAACACTTTCATGCGTTACACCCACAAACCTTAAAGACAACTCATCACAAGTCATCACAAGTCAAACCAGGGACATCACAGAAATTCAACGCAGGCAGATTCAGAAAAGTTAACGCAACAAACTAGGGTTTCTGTCAAACAACCCAAAATTCCTCGATTTTAGTGCCCAGCTGTATGGCCTCCTAAAATCAGAATTTCTGTAGAAGATTGAGGTCAAACGACCAAGGGTTGACCATGGTCAACGCTGCAGCAGAGAAGCTCAAAACAGATCAGCGCCGAAAACAGAAAGCCCTTAAACAAATCAGCGCAGAAAATAGCAGCTTCGCTCCAAACGTGTGAGGGGGAAAAGGCCTCCAAAGGCTTTCGAACCAATCAGATCACAATGAGAGAATGTGTGATGTGATGATGAGAAAATGACCTCCAAGTCTCTCCAATTTATATTCATCAATGAGGGTGTGTGACACATCTCTCAGACATGTGGGATAAATCTGGCCGACCTTGCACATGTGGAAAATAAATTCAAAATTAATGTCTTGCTCATTTGATCAATATGATCTTTAGATCAATCTTGCACCTCTTCGAAAGAGGAATCCAACAAAAATATGACCATTGTCATATGAGCAGTGCAACATGGAGTTGGACCTAGTTGCCCAAAATTAACAGAAATTCTTTTCAAATTGTCCATAAGAGGTCTTGTAACTATGTTTTTGTATGGTTCGTACATCAATATTTAACTATACTTATTTTTGCAGACTTCGGACTTCAAAATAGGTGCTTTTATTTTGTAAATTCTTCACACAGCATATGTTGTGTCATATGATTATGATGAGATGATTTTGAATCAACATTTTCTTTCTTTGATGTCATCAAGTACTTCTATAAATTACTCAGATCAGGCCTTTTGGACTCTGTATCTTGTAACTCTTCATTATATATAGAGATATTCTCTGAAGTTTGCTTGGTCAGAACTGATATTTGGTTTATGAAGATCAAAGATGATTTTTGCTAATTAGATTTCAGAGAGGTTATATAACTTGGAATCCTTGGAAAAGTTCGGATGAATGCCTCCGATCATAGTTCTTCCACAAAGTTTACAAGGTTTCAATCCTATAATTTCAGGTATGATCCACACTGTAACGAGGTAAACTTTATATTGCAATGGGCATCAGCTCTTTGCACATGTCACAGAGATGATGATCTTTGGATAACAAACTTCTTTCCTTTGCGTACATCATGGAGTAATGTTCCTCACATATAACTGCAGAAGTAATTGTTCTCCTGTAGCTCCCATAGATGATGACCTTCCTGTAGCTCGCATGCTAGTCTTCTTGATACAGTATAGTCCAAAGTGCTTTGGAGACTTCGCATATAGTGCCATAGTAGATTCATATAAACTTCAGAGAATGTTAAGTGCAAGCTTTAGCCTTGAAATCCACTTGAGGGCTAGCAAATATCAATTATAGCTTTTGTATTTCATCCTTCAATAGTCCTTTGTTAAAATTGGACAACTAGGTCCAAACTCCATGTTGTGATGCTCAGATGAAGACACCAATATTTTTATTGGGTTCCTCTTTCGAAGAGGTGCAAGATCGATCTAAAGATCATCTTGATCCGATGAGTAGAACATTTATTTTGAATTTATTTTTAATACTTTCAAAATATGTGCAGATCGGCCTTAAGGTTTTACACCCCCAGCAAATGTGTCACACACCCTCAGTGATTGATATAAATAGAGTCAACTTTGGAGGAAATTTCAATCATCTCATCACACACATCCTCATGATCTGAAAATGGATGCCGTAAATCTGGATGCTGTAATTATGGATGATGCCGTAAATATGGATGATGCCGTAAATCTTGATGATGCCGGAAATGGATGCGGTAAATCTGGATGCTGTAAATATGGATGATGCCGGAAATGGATGCCGTAAATCTGGATGCCGTAAATATGGATGATGCCGTAAATCTGGATGATGTCGTAAATCTGGATGATGCCGGAAATGGATGCCGTAAATATGGATGATGCCGTAAATCTGGATGTGGGATTCTTTTGTTGAATTATGTTGATTTTTGATGAGCTGTCTTTAAGGGTTGTGTGTGTGTGACACTTCTGGTTGACTGACCGTATTGAGACTTTGCTGGTTGAAGCATCCTGTAGACCGCCGTAATGCACCAACACACTTATATTTTTTTGGCTTGTCTTCTGTCGATCTACTGGTATGTTCTATCAGCACTTTACTTTCTTGTTTATGTGATTGCTAATTGACATTGGGGATAAAAGTAAAGTTGCATCAAGCATAGAACATCTTCAAAAATTTACATGGTATCAGAGCTGAGGTGAAGACAAAGCCCTAGTTTGTAGCAATCACCGAAGAAGAGGATGGGTTCCTCAAACTACAATGGCTTTAAGGCTGATGAAAAATTGACTAGGAAGGATGACTTCCATGCCTGGAAGATGACATTGGATCTTAATTTGGAAGACCAAGATGTCATGGACTATGTGCAGGGTAAAATCCAAGAGCCTCCATCCACTGCAACTGCTGCTGCCAAATCAAAGTACAAGAAGGGGGAAATCAAAGCAAAGCTGATGATTAGGGACTCAATTCATAAGAGTCTGGTTACCTACATCTCTGAGCTAGGTCACTATGCTAGAGAATGCCCTTTCAAGAAGGTCAAGAAAAGGAAGGCTCCCTCTGGCGGAAATTGGCAACCTTTCAAAAGGTCAAGAAATTCCAGGTATGAGGAATCAAATGTTTTTGATGATAAAAGAAATGAATTCATTCTTGTATCTGCCCTCTCTGCTGCATCTCCACCCGACACTATGGATGTCTAATTGATGGATAGTGGTGCCTCAAGGCACATCATTGGGTTCAAGGAAGCACTTACTGATATGGTTGAGAAGTGTTAATTTCTGCAGATGTTCTATGCCATTTCAGATTAGGGCACAATACTGAAGAAGATAGAACATGCTAATAGATCGATAGAAGACAAGCCAAAACAGAGATAATAAATGGTGGCGTTACGGCGATCAGCAGGATGCTTCTACTAGCAAAGTCTTCAATAGGTCATTTAGCGAAGCGTGTCACACATAACCCAGAACAAATGACAGTCCATATATATCACAGCTCCAACGCTATCCAGAGAGAGAGAATTCCTCCACACCAATGTGTATCAAATGAATGAATGAACTCTTAGAATCTCCACGATATATAAGGAATCTTTGGGGGTGTGTGACTTGTCCTTTAAGACATTTAAGTCTATATTTATTTCAGGCAGACCTAGCACATAAGTGGAATAAATTCAAAATACATGTTCTGCTCATCAGATTAAAATCAATTTTAGATCGATTTTACACCTCTCTGAAAGAGGAATCCAATACAAATATTGGAATCTTCATCTGAGCATCACAAGATGGAGTTTGGACCTAGTTGTCCAAATTTAACACTCCTTCTCAACTAGGGAGAACTCCATCCACCAGTGCAATCAAACATCGTGCGTCATCTCGCCGTCACTTGCTTTGTTGGCCTCTTTATTTCGGAAGCAGTAGATTCGATCACAAAGAGACATCATGCCGCTGACGATTCGGCCAATTCGAGAAACCAATGTAGGACTACGAGGAGTCTGCAGCAGAAGTTGGTTTGCTTGACCGACATCGGGTTGGAGGTCAGAGCCTCACTGGGACTCAAAGGAGTCACGTACCAACCCAAAGTTGGTTTACCTGACCCGAAGTCAGTTGGAGGTTCGAAACCTCACTAGACTTGATCCTAGATCAAGTGGTTGGACACGTGCCATCTTAGAAATAGAGAGTACGACAATATCCGATGCGTCCATCGGTCTTTGCTACTAGTCTCTAGCTTTTCCCACCTCATTGGCCAAGTGAGAGGTACTTCCCATGAGTTCGGGACTCAATGGGTAGGATGCATGCGGGGCATAGATCATGAGAGGTGAACCAACTCAATATCATAACGGTAGGGCAAAAGCACACCAACAAGGTTCGGAAAGCCTAGCCCTGTGGTTGCTTATAGCTACTGTTTGTCCCAAAGCCCCCAAAGGCTCCTGAGCTCATCGTCACTTGGATCTCGGAGCAGATCGTTCCATGATTCCAAGAGTCTCACGGAAGGTTAGGAACATGACCTTCCCCAAGGGCATTGGGAGAATATCCGTGACCTGCTCATCAGTTCCTATATGATCAAGCCTTACGGCGCCTTGCTGTACCATATCCCTGATAAAGTGTTACCAACCATCAACATGCTTGGATCCATTGTGGAACCCGAGATTCTATGACAAATGAATCCCCCTTTGGTTATCGCAAGGGATAACGGTGGCATCTAATGCATGCTCGAACAACTCTCAGAAGAGCTTTCACAATCAAGTGACTTTACAACAGGCCATACATGTTGCAATGTATCCGGCCTCAACGATGCTTAAGGCTATTGACTTTAGATTCCTGCCCGAAGCAGATCTACGTGTGAAGCAACATCCAGATGTGCTCTTGCGATCCACCAAACTGCCAAACCAATCGGCATCGGTATATCCATGGAGTGTCATACTCCCGACAGTGTATCTCAGCCCATGGTCTATCGTGACCCATAGATATCTCAAGAGTTTCATGGCACCAACCCAGTGAATGTTATGAGGATCAACCATGTGTTGGCTCAAAGTGTTCACTGCACAACATACGTCACGACAGTGTTCTAAGAACATTAGGGTCCCTATGAGTTGACGATACTCAGTAGGACGGGCCCAGCAACGCTGCTACTCAACTTCTTAAAGTTGAGTTCCATGGACTTACAGTCCATCATACCAGAAACTTCATAATGTATTTTCCTTGAGGAAGGAAAATCTCGCCAGGTCTCTGCTAGACCTTCAGGCCTAGACATTCGTCCTAGGTCCTTCATCTCGAACTCAGCAGCGAGCTCCCTCTTGCACTGATGAATGAGAGGGTCAACACCTGTCAGGAAGAGGTCATCCACATATAGCACCAGAATGAGAGATTTCCCTTGACAACCTTGAAGTAAAGGTTCGGATCAACATTACTTCGAGTGAAGCCCAGCTTCATCAAGTAGCTATCTATCCTCTCGTACTAATCTTTGGGTGCTTGCTTCAACCCATAGAGGGCTTTCTCCAACCTGCAGACATGGGTGTCCCGATCCTGGGCTTCCAACCCTAGAGGTTGCTCCACATATATCTCTTCCTTTATTGCACCATGCAAAAATGCGATCTTCACATCATTTGATGAAGACTCCATCTTGTAGCAGCAAGGGCTATATTAGATCGAATGGTGGTGTATCGGGCCACAGGTGCAAATATGTCATCATAATCTATGCCTTCCTTTTGAGAGAAGCCACGGGCAACAAATCTTGCCTTGCACTTTTCAACACTTCCATCAAATCAATATCTGATCTTGTAGAGCCATTTCGAGGTGACAACTGCTTTGTCCTATGGTCTTGGAACCACATCCTAGACATCATTCTTCATAATGGACTCATACTCTTCGTGCATAGCATCCTTCCAAACTTGATGCTTTACGGCTTCCTCAAAGAATCCAAAGTCAGATCGTACAATAGTACTCATGGCTGCTAGATACCCTGGTATTTATATGGCTTCTTGGTTTTCCTTCGGAATTTCCCCCTCTGAAGCCATATGCCCCTGAGCCATGAGGACTTCTTTCGTTCAACAAAGGTATCCACTCAGGAGCATATACAGATATATTCTCCCTCTTAATGCCCGCTTCTCTTTTGAGAGAAGACATTTATGTCAAATGAGGGCATCCCAGACACCAACTTGGAAAGGAGTCTTATTCTTCCACAGTCAAAGCCATTCAAGACTCATAGCCATATACTGTCATAACGCTCTCATGCATCTTGACACGTATCATATACAATACAGGCTTTGCTGATCATGGTTCAAGACTCCCACAACGTGACTGAGGGCTGTAAAAACTTCTCAGATCACTGTCATATCGCTGATTACGATATTGCCATAATTTTATCATACCCATCACTATCTTTTTCATCATTGTCATACAAAACGGAAGATATGATTTTTCATATGCCTCAAAGATATCACTGATCAGGATTATATGGATTCTGCCATATGTCCCTGTCCATATCTTCCTACACAACAAGAACAAATAAAAGGTCTCCTCAAATGACTGTACATGGGACTTCAACAGGCTGCCTTTACCGGGTCCCCTTTACACCATTGAAGTGGCTACAAAACACTCCACAAGGTTCTTCAATAAGGTCTCCAAGGTCAGCTCAAGATCGTCTCCAACTTCTCAACAAGATGTCTGCATAAAAATGTCCTTTAAAGGTGTCCTCAATATTCTTTATGATACCCAAACACTTTTCCCAAAGTTACTTCATAAGGCCTTTAATCAAGTATCAATACTGCTTTCAAGACTCTTCGAGACAACATTAAGAATGATTCTTAAACTTCTTCAGCAAGTATCTCCAAGAGACTGCCCCAACCTTTCAAACAATTGTTTCAAGGATCTTCAACAAGTGTTACAGGTTGGTCTCAAGAGATTGCTTGAGTGTCTTCACAATTCCTTTATCACTCTATTGGACTGCAAAATATCCCACTATACTTCACCACAAGTCTGAAAAAAAATGTGTCATTGTATTAATATGTCCCTTCTCAAGTCTGCTGAGAGTGCTCCAAAAGATGCCTTTTTCAGCAGGTTAGGTTTCTTCAAACAATGCTGCTCCAAAGTGTGACGTCAAGTGGTGGTCCAAGATTTGCACAAAGATTCTCAACGGGCTGTTGCTCCAATCCTGCCCAACCAGCTGCTCCAAGTTCAACAAGATGCTTCCACAAGATAGCCCAAAACTTCAAGACTAGCATTCACGCCTTGAAATAAGTTTCAAACAGAGATCAGAAAATTTGTCATTAGCACAGTCAGAACAACTCGGATATGTGTTTGGAATCACCACCAAGATAGTCCTAAAAGGGTTCCACTGTCTGCTCAAAAACAGGTCCGAGTTCTTTTTTTTTTTTTTTTTAAACAAACATAAATCTTTTAACCCAAAACAGTCAATTTCTATCTTCTCGGCCTCTCACAGTTCTCACCATGCACAGGGTTATGAATGCGGTCGTGGAGGCTCATACTGCCCCCCACCAGCATGATTATCGACGTCGGGAGCTTAGAGTTTCTCTACGCATGCTGCTGGACGTAATCCTGGTTACGTTGTAGTGCACGTAATCGATCCGCAGCTTCCTCCTCCTTCGTTGCCTCTCTGCTGCCGCGTCCAATGCCGCCCGAGACATGACACCTCATCACATTACTTCAACCTTCAATTTGGCGCTCTGCATTAACTTCCGTTATCCGGTCAACGTCGACATTTGGAGCGGTTGGCTTGCTGCACGCACATGTCAATTTCCTCACTTCCTCGAAGATGGCTGAACACGTCGAGCTGGTCAATCTATTTCGAATGCATAGAATTGGCAGAGATATGCGATGCGAGGGCTGTCATTGATAGCCACACGAAGAATCTCGGTGTTCACGGAAAGGGACGATTGCATTGATAATACAATGCCAACCCGGCTCTTCTCATTCGAGATCCGATCGATGTTTAGAAGTTCGCTTACAGCCGTAAATACGAAAACTAATCAGCCTTCGAGAGCCCGTGTGTCAAACCCTTTCGCAACGACATCAACCAGGCATGGGTTCGGGAGCATCTGCGAAGTGCACGAGAAAGACGGGCATAGTTCCTAATATCGCAGAATCCGCCCCACATTCGCAACCTTGGCGGCTCTTGTCCATGAGTCGTAGAATACGCCGAGTTGATCTCGTTCGTCTCTATGCGAGCCCAAATCCTACAAGACTGGAAATTTGAGACAAAAAGCGTTCGTGGTTGACCGTTGAAGTGAGCGTCGTTAAATAATTTGTTCAGATCGGCGGCCCGCTGCAATGAGCTCTCCAAATTATATAATATGGCTCTACGTTAACTATATGACTCTGCGTTAACTATATAATCTCGACTTCTCGTGAAATTATTTGTGTTCACACTCCACCTTGCACGTGGAAAAATGGGTGCATCCAAGTGCAAACCCAAATCAACCTCGACTTCTGACTTGGCTTTGGCTGCATACAGACGAACTTTTTTTTTTGTTACAAAAAGGACGCTGTTTATTCTTTTTCTTTGATGTAGGATAGTATTCGCCAAGCAGCCCAATCAACCCCAAATATGAACAAACGACTACAGACATAAAAGAGTATTCAACCTGTACACCCTCCACTTTGAATGCGATTGACAACCGATAGGACTCACCTTGATCAAATTTGAGGAACTTAACTTTGAAATCTTGTTCGTCAGAAGTCCTGCACAGCAGCGAGTGATCAGCACGTCCAACCCTTCAGAAAGGAAGCCCTGAGCTTACAAACCCTGAATCGCATGCTACGAAGCAATCAAAGAGATTAAAACCCATGCTGTCTTATTTTTCCTTGCTGCGGCTAGGGCAAAGAATTTCTCCTCTCCAGCGAGTCTTTCACAAGTTGCGCTTTGTCTTCAACTAGCTCCGATACCATGTTAATTTTTGCAGATGTTCTATGCCATTTCAGATTAGGGCACAATACTGAAGAAGATAGAACATGCTAATAGATCGATAGAAGACAAGCCATAACAGAGATAATAAATGGTGGCGTTACAGCGATCAGCAGGATGCTTCTACCAGCAAAGTCTTCAATAGGTCATTCAGCCAAGCGTGTCACACATAACCCAGAACAAATGACAGTCCATATATATCACAGCTCCAACGCTATCCAGAGAGAGAGAATTCCTCCACACCAATGTGTATCAAATGAACTCTAAGTCTCTCCAATATATAGGAATCTTTGGGGGTGTGTGACACGTCCTTTAAGACATTTAAGTCTATATTTTATTCCAGGCCGACCTAGCACATAAGTGGAATAAATTCAAAGTACATGTTTTGCTCATCCGATCAAGATGATCTTTAGATCAATCTTACACCTCTCCGAAAGAGGAATCCAATAAAAATATTGCGATCGTCATCTTAGCAACACAACCCAGAGTTTGGATCTAGTTGTCCAAATTTAACAAGAAGGATACTAATCTACAAATTATCCTTGGAGATAATGCCACATATCTCGTGAAAGGGACAAGGACTGTGACCCTCCACTTGTCTCAAGGTCAAGTCCTCCACCTGCAAGATGTACTATATGTACCTAATTTGAAGAAGAACCTTGTGTCTGTTTTGGCCATGGAAGACAAAGGTTTCAATGTGGCATTCATTGATGGAAGGTGTGCATGTGGAAGAAGAGTTCCAAGGAAGCTATCACGATTGGGTTTAGAGTTGGTACACTCTACCAGGTTGGAGGAAGTCCACTGGGAGCGATGACATGTGATACTATCCGACAGACAGAATTATGGCACCGAAGGTTTGAACAATTTCACTACAAGGCCCTTCCCAAAGCAAGGAAGGTGGTGACGGGGATGCCTGAGTTCTCAAATAATCATGAAGGTGTATGTCAGGGTTGTGCCGAAGGAAAGCATACAAGGGGACCTTTCCTCTCAAGTGTCACAAAGACATCTGATGTCTTGCAATTAGTACATTCTGATCTGTGTGGTATGCTGCTCGTGACATCCTTCTGAGGATGTTCCTATTATATGAGACGAACGAGTTCAAGAACTTTTGCAGAGGAGCTAGCATCAAGAGGGAGACCACAATGTCTGTGGGCTACAATGAAACTTCGAAGGCCTATAAAGTATATGTGCCTGGTCAAAGGGAAGTGGAGATATGCCACTATGTTACCTTTGACAAAGATGCTTCTCTGAGGAAAGTAGTCAATATTCCGAGATCTGAGGAAGATCATGAAGCAAAGCTTGGAAATCAAGAAGAATCGAAGGATGAGACGATGCCCAATGTTGAAGGACCAATGGGCTCGATTGATCCACCTCCTTCAATAGGGAAGAGACCATCATGGCTCAGGGACACTTTCGAGGATGCCGAGAGACATATGACCCCAAAGGGGGACATTCGTGAAAGCAAGAAGCTAAGTAGATACCAAGGGTATCTAGCATCCATGAGTACTATTGTACAGTCTGAGCCTGGATCTTTTGAGGAAGCCGTAAAGCATCAAGTCTGGAAGGATGCTATGCACGAAGAGTATGAGTCCATAATGAAGAATGATGTCTGGGATGTGGTTCCAAGACCGGAGGACAAAGTAGTTGTCACCTCAAAATGGCGCTACAAGATCAAGCATGGATCTGATGGAAGTGCTGAAAAGTTCAAGGTAAGATTCGTTGCCCGTGGCTTCTCTCAAAAGGAAGGCATAGACTATGATGATATATTTGCACCTGTGGCCCAATATACCACCATTCGATCTATCATAGCCCTTGCTGCTACGCAAGGATGGAGTCTTCATTAGATGGATGTGAATACCGCATTTCTGCATGGTGCGATAAATGAAGAGGTGTATGTGGAGCAACCTCTGCGGTTCGAAGTCCAGGATTGGGACACCCATGTTTGCAGGTTGAAGAAAGCCCTCTATGGGTTGAAGGAAGCACCCAAAGCTTGGTACGAGAGGATAGATAGCTACCTGATGAAGCCATGCTTCACTCGTAGTAATGTTGATCCGAACCTTTACTTCAAGGTTGATAGAGAGAAGCCTCTCATTCTGGTGTTGTATGTGGACGACCTCTTCCTGACAGGTGCTGTCCCTCTCATTCATCAGTGCAAGAGGGAGCTCACTGTTGTGTTCGAGGTGAAGGACCTAGGACTGATGCACTACTTCCTAGGCCTGGAGGTCTGTCAGAGACCTAGCGAGATTTTCCTTTCTCAAGGAAAATACATTGTGAAGCTTCTGGAAAGATTTAGTATGATGGACTGTAAGTTCGTGTCAACACCAATGGAGCTCAACTTTAAGAAGTTGAGTGGCAGCGCTGCTGGGCCTGTGCTAGCAAATCCTACTAAGTATCTTCAACTCGTAGGGGCCCTGATGTTCTTAGTGAACACCCGTCCGGACTTATGTTGTGCAGTGAACACTTTGAGTCAACACATGGTTGATCATAACATTCACTGGGTTGGTGCCAAGAAACTCTTGAGATATCTCTGAGGCACGATAGACCATGGGTTGAGATACACTGCCGGGAGTATGACACTCCATGGATATACTGATGCCGATTGGGCTGGCAGTGTGGTGGATCGCAAGAGCACATCTGGATGCTACTTCACACGTAGATCTGCTTCGGGCAGGAAACCGAAGTCGGTAGCCTTGAGCACCGCTGAGGCCGAATACATTGTAACATGTATGGCCTGTTGTGAAGTCACTTGGTTGCGAAAGCTCTTCAGTGAGCTATTCGAGCATGTGCTAGATGCCACCGTTATCCTTTGTGATAACTAGAGGGGGATTCGTTTGTCATAGAATCCCGTGTTCCACGAACGATCCAAGCATGTTGATGGCTGGTACCACTTTATCTGGGATATGGTACAACGAGGCGCCGTAAGGTTCGATCGCATAGGAACTGATGAGCAGGTCACGGATATTCTCACAATGCCCTTGGGGAAGGTCATGTTCCTAACCTTCCGTGAGAATCTTGGTATCGTGGAACGACCCTATTCTGAGGGTCCTGTTGGACGATGGGCTCTGGGAGCTATGGGGGGCTTTGTGGATAGCTTCTCGGAGCTATAAGCAACCACAGGCCTAGGCTTGCCGAACTTTATTGGTGTGCTTGGGCCCCACCGTTATGATGATTGAGTTGGTTCACCTTTCATGATTTGCGCCCCGTATGCATCCTACCCATTTGAGTTCCGGACTCATGGGAAGTACCTCTCATTTGGCCAATGAGGTGGGAAAAGCTAGAGACTAGTAGCAAAGACTGATGGATGCCTCAGAGATTGCTGTATTCTCTATCTAGGATGACACGTGTCCAACCACTTGATCTGGGATCAAGTTTAGTGAGGTTTCGGACCTCCTACTGACTTCGGGTCAGATAAACCAACTTCGAGTTGGTATGTGACTCTTTGAGTCCATGTGAGGTTTCAGACCTCCTACTGACTTCGGGTCAGATAAACCAACTTCGGGTTGGTATGTGACTCTTTGAGTGCATGTGAGGTTTCGGACCTCCAACTAACTTTAGGTCAGTGAGACTAACTTCAGGTTAGTATATATGACTCTCTTGAGTCCAAGTGAGATTTCGGACCTCCTACTGACTTCGGGTCAGATAAACTGACTCTGGGTTGGTATGAGACTCTTTATGAGTCCTATAGAGGTTTTGGACCTCTAAGCTGAATCTGTCAGCCGAGAATGATGTCTTTGTGACTGACCCACTTCTGTTCTGAAATAAAGAGGCCAGCAAAGCAAGATACGGCGGGATGACGCATGATGTTTGATTGCACAGGTGGATGGAGTTCTCCCTAGTTGAGAGGGAGTGTTAAAATTGGACAACTAGGTCCAAACTCCATGTTGTGATGCTCAGATGAAGACACCAATATTTTTATTGGGTTCCTCTTTCGAAGAGATGCAAGATCGATCTAAAGATCCTCTTGATCTGATGAACAGAACATTTATTTTGAATTCAATTTTAATACTTTCAAAATATGTTTAGGTTGGCCTTAAGGTTTTACACCCCCAGCAAATGTGTCACACACCCTCAGTGATTGATATAAATAGAGTCAACGTTGGAGGACATTTCAACCATTTCATCACACACATCCTCATGATTTGGAAATGGATGTCGTAAATCTGGATGCCGTAATTATGGATGATGCCGTAAATATGGATGCTGCCAGAAATGGATGCCGTAAATATGGATGATGCCATAAATTTGGATGATGCCGGAAATGGATGCCGTAAATCTGGATGTCATAAATATGGATGATGCCGTAAATCTGGATGATGCCAGAAATGGATGCTGTAAATCTGGATGCTGTAAATATGGATGATGCCGTAAATATGGATGATGTTGTAAATCTAGATGATGTTGGAAATGGATGCCGTAAATATGGATGATGCCATAAATCTGGATGTGGGATTCTTTTGTTGAATTATGTTGATTTTTGATGAATTGTCTTTAAGGGTTGTGTGTGTGACACTTCTGGTTGGCTGACCGTATTGAGACTTTGCTGGTTGAAGCATCCTGTTGACCGCCGTAATGCACCAACACACTTATATTTTTATGGCTTGTCTTTTGTCGATCTACTGGTATGTTCTATCAGCACTTTACTTTCTTGTTTATGTGATTGCTGACTGACATTGGGGATAAAAGTAAAGTTGCATCAAGCATAGAACATCTTCAAAAATTTACATCCTTCAACTTCGTTATTCTTCTACTTCTTGAAATGTTCCTTAGAGAAGTGCCACAGTTCGGATTGTCCTTCTTTTCTTGCTTTGAGTGAGGATACACAGTATTTCGTAGATTGCAGAGGCGATGGCTTGTTTATACCACATAAATTCATATCACGGAGAGGGAGATATATCACAAAGCTTGCATCATCATATAGTTTTGTTCCTTTGTGTATTTCAGATCTCAGAACCATCGTTGTTGTGTGCTCAGATGTATGTTGAGGGGTGATTCTTTTCACAGAAATTCGATCTACTAGCCCAGACTTCAGATTCTTCTTCAATCTTCCTTAGCTCTGATACCATGTTGAAATTCATATACAATATGGAATTTCTTATCACGGTAATTACTTGTGGCTGATATGCATTCTTTTTCTTTGTATTTACTTTGATTAGTTATGTCATCAAGCAATTACATGTTAACAAAATATAGAGATCATAATCCACAAGAGACAAGAGACACCAGAAGTTAGGCCAGAGGCCAGGGAAAAACCCACAAGGGAAAAACCCGTCCATCCTTTCCTTATAGTTTTTTCATCAACAAGAGAAATCCAAGTCTCATCTAACTGACTAGAAGATCCAGTTGCCAAGTCAGTACTCCACCAAATCTGAACATGAAATCTGTCATATGATAGTCCATAGGTTTTGTTCAAAGGATGTCACTTTGTCTGTCTTCAACCAGCCTCAGAAGCTTGCATCATTACAGAGATAATTAGCATGGAAGCTTGTATCAATACCACAGAGAACTTGCATTATCATTGCAGGAAGCTCGTATCATTATCTTAAGAAACTTACATGATTATTACAGGAAAAGCCTCTCTGAAATTCACATCAGCATATAGCTCTGAAACTTTCTTTCAAACCTCAGGAAACTCGGATGTCATAGTGCTGATTTAGCCTCAGAGAAACTCGGATATTTCAGAACTTACTTGCCTCAGGTTCCCACACCACAGATCTGAACTTATTTCCTCAGAAGAGACTGATTTGGATGCCAAAATGTGGAGCATAGGTGCCAATATATAGATGTTCATTCATGTGAAGAGACACATTCTTTGGGCATGCGACATGTCTTTCTGGAGGGCCGACTTGGCTATTTGGAGGAACAAATGACATTTACAAAATTTCAAATTTTCTTCTTTTCATAGGGTCATGAAGAGCATGCCCTTTGACTTTTTCTTTTGACCAAAATAAAGCATGAAGAACATGCTTGATAAGAAAAATAAAAATAATGATTTTTCTTTTTGTTTCTACAAATACATATTAATACAAGTACAATAATTATGAAGACTGAACCTCGTTACAATTCCAACAGTATTGTGGTCCTTATAAAGTAGTGCAAGAGAACAGGGCCTAGGCAGTACCACTTACTAGTTGGAGTTACCCTCAGCATCGCAGTTAGTCTCATGCTTTAAAAAGGTAATTGGAAATAAATTCCAGTTCAGACTATTCTGCCAGAACTCAATGGAGAAGGAAGATTTATTCTAGAACCAGAGGGTTTTATTCTTATTCTTTAGCTCTAGCTTTTGTTTCTTGGAAGTTGAGTGGTGGACTCTCCTATCGCTCATTTTTACAGGTTGTGCTTTATTGTCCCATTGCCCTGTTGATCTATTTCGGTTATCCATGGATATTAATATAATATAGTTTCATTTCATTTCTAGTAGATGAAGGTATAATTTGAATTTGACACTGCAATTTATGAGTTTGTTTCAGACATCAGCATGCTAGTCAATATGAATAATTCATTGGCATGGTTCAAGGTCATTATTGCTTACGACCTTTACGGATGTTAATTACTTTCCTATTTTATGATTTTCATGAAGTTTCAGCCTCTCAATGTTTTTGTTTATTTAATAGTTATTTGCATCATTGGAGCACATTAATGAAGGAAACTCACACTCCATTAATGATTTTGTTGCCGTTAATGATGATTATCATGGTCATATTTAAGAGTTTATATGCTAAACATTTATTAACTCAAATTCATGAACTGGGATTCTGACTTGTAAACTGATGAAAATATGGCAACACTTTGAAATAATACCGGACTTTCAGTTTCAAGACTTTTCGTTTTGATGATTCCAAATTTATTTGCAATCAAGAAAATTCCAATCTTTTGTCAGAATTTTCCAAATAATTTGCAATTAACAAGATTCCAATTCTTAGATTTGGAGGCTTTTCTGAATTGGAGCTTTTCTATGAAAAACTTCTTTGATGCATACAAAATTGCAAAATGATCAATTTTTCATTGTTATATTTTGTATTGCCTCTCTATTTTAGCTATTTATTCACCAAGAAAAATGCTTTGAAGTTTGAAGTGAATCATATAGGGAATGGAGCTGATGTTTTTTTTTCTCTTTTTGCAGTACTTCCATCCTGATAATATGTCTTCAGCAGAGAAGCTCAAAATAGAATTGAAGAAGGCCAGAGAAAAATTTAGAATGAATGAAGCAGATTGTGGATCATCACGTGTCCAAGGTAAATATGCCCTTTGAACGTTTCCAGTTCATTTCATCACATATAATGTTTTATGTTTGACTTATTATAACTATAAAGTATAAACTACATATTTGTGGTAGAGGTTAACTCGTTTTTGATAAAAGTTTCCCTTTGACTTTTTCTTTTGACCCTTTGGTCCATGAGAAGGACCTCCTGTAATGGACTTCCTGTAAAATTATTCTTTGGAAGTTCTTGAAGGTCTGGGGATTTCTTTATCTGGATATTCTGTTATTATCCAAAAACATATTTTCTGTGTCCTATATCTGTATTTTTGGTGCAATCTGTTTTTCAGAAGTGAGTGAACAATGATTCATACCAGTCAATCAACAGTGGACATTGAATGTTCTCAACCCCCACTCTGATTTCATAGCAAGTGGGAATTATAATTAACCTCCTCATTGGGAATGCATTCACTTCGATGGAATGCATTCATGACCCTACTAAAAATGTACCCGTCACTCAAACAAAATCTTGACCTGACATTGTACATTTTTTCTATCTTATGTTAATTGCTTAGAGGGTGATATTAATGACAAAGATCCCAAGATAGGCAATGATCTTGATGATATGTAGCTATTTGTTGTAGCATGATTTTTTTGGATGCTAGAGGCCATCTAGAGCCTATTTGTTGATGTATTTTCAGTTCAGAGATGGTTTACACTCGATGCTATTTTGGTTATGTGCATTCTGACATGCTATATAGATGAGAACTTGTAACATGTGGACGTGGTTGATGAAGATTATAACTTCTAGATGATTGATGTTATATTGTATAATCCATTTTTTATGCTTTTTATATCTAATTTATCATTCTACATGATTTTGTTGACATATATGCATCAGAATATATAAAAATATATATTATATAAAAATTTTCTTTTTGAAAATGTCGCTCCCCGCTTCTGCTCCCGCTTCCAAGTAACCTTGTTCAAGAGATATGTGCTCCTCTATTCCCGCTTCCAAGTAACCTTGTTTGAGAGATATGTGCTCCTCTCTTCTGGCACAAAAAATTACTTCCGAACAAGAACTTCCAACTCTCAAATGCATTTATGCAAATTCCCAAATAATCAAATATGGAACTGTACACCAACTTGTAGGGAACTTCCTGCTGCCTGGATTAGCCTCTGCCTGAATCCCTACTCTCTCTTGGTCACTTAACCTGCTCAACTATTCAAGTGTCATGAAAACCAATATCTTGACTTTCCTTTATATTGTTAGCTGAGACCAAAACGCTAATCTATTTTTGAGTTTACTCCTAGTCTATGTCATGCATGCATGAAATACACTTTTTATACTTAGTCAACTAAGCCACTCACACTAGAGATAATCACTTTCTCCTGTTGTGTCTCCTCTCTTGTGTCTTCACCTCTTCCTTAAGCTTCTTTTTACAATCTTCATTAAGCCCAAATCCCTAACCCTAATCTCCCCTGGAAGATCTTGGAGATCAATGGTTGAGATCATTTCTAAGTCACTTCAATAATTAAATTATTTATCCTTAGAAAATGACTTAATAGTCCACAATAATTAATTGACTTTATTTTTTGTACTTTTTCTAAGTTAGACTTAGGAAAGAAGACATAAATCACTTACTCCACCAAGGAAGCACCTGAAAAGGAAATAAACCATTTTCCACATGCTAAGACACCAAGCCTATGCAGAAGACCTCCAAAGCTACTATAAACTTCAACACTCCATGACTGAAACTAAAAGCAAGATCTTCCCGAGACCCGGAACAAACATTACATCATCAAAGTCTAAAGATGTGCTTGCCTCAAGCTGGAAGGGAATAGTATTTATTCTTTCTTATGGGTACTTGGCATCATCACCAAGCTCAACTTGAACTCTTGAGTCCTGCTTCTTCAGATTGGACAACTTTTGTCATATTTCTAAATGCACTTTTGTCTTTGTACCATGCATCCCTCGGAACCAACTAGGTAGAAATGTAAGATATCATTGAGAAATCCTTCTTGAAATTGGTAGAAAACTCATTCATCATAATTTCTACAGAGGTTGTGTTATCACACAAATCTATATTTGACAAACATATATGACAATTTTGACTGTCAGCCTTCTCACAGTTGAAAGTTTATTCTCCATTCATGTTGGTGTTTTCCAATCGCTGCGAGGTGTCCCTAGATGATGTATGGTATTATTCACTTAATATTCCCTCGTAAAACTTCAATTTGATTAGCATATAACAAAGCTTTGCTTTTGACTTGCCGATAAGCAACCAAAAGTGAAGTAGTTCTTGACAATGAAATTTATAATGGTGGAAATTAGATTACTAAAAGTAATAGTAGTGATGGAATTGAAAGTCATGCAAGAAACGAATGTTCGCCTCGAGTGAAATAATTCAAGACAAGTACACTTCAATATACCATCACACTGCAAAACAAATTCAGTAAATGGCCTCTAATACATTCAAATAGTTAGAATCAAACATAATTGAATGAAATCACAAATTACCTAAGAAGTTGGTTGCACCACAATGAGTACTGAGTGACAGGCTGCTGTGAATTCTTTCGCTTGTGGTGGAGGTGGTGGTTCGAGACACTAGAACACAGAGGTGAGATCTCTGTTGATTTTTCAAGTGCAATAAAGACAAACACAATTTTCTGCTACAATAATTACTTCCAATGATATTGTTCTTACTTTAGCACATTCCAGATCATTAAGCAATTTACTTCTGAAAATTTCAATCATAAATGCGGATGGATAGTAGAGATCACAGTAAATAAATATGCACAAGAGACAAACTTTTATCCTGGGAAAGCCCAACCTCAGGAAAAGCCCAACAATCTTTCTTTAGGAGAAATTCAAAATTGTACAATTCAGCAATTATCCAATCTGAAGATTCCAGTCAAACTTAGTCAACCTGACCAATTAATTCATATAGTTCTGTCGAGAAACCAATAGGCTAACAAATTACGGTTGATTTATCTTACTTGATAATTGCTTGTGAATATTTGTCGGCTACTTATTCCTTTTATTATGTTCTCTTCGTCAAACAATTACCAAAACATATAAAACATGAAGATCACAAGAGACAAAGAACACAAAGATGTAGGCTCCAAGCTAGGGCAAAACCTCACAAGGGGGAAAACCCAAACAACTCCTCTTCTTATAGAATCAGATCAATGTGAGAAATCCAAGATCCAAAAAGCAAGATCAAAACTGCCACAAAAGTCCCAAGTCAACCCTCCTTCAAGTCTCCTTCTACCAAGTCAAAGTCAACAAAGTCAACGCTCTAAAAATTTGGTCAAACTGAAATTTTCAGACCTGCAGTAGCTCTAAAGTTTTGGAGAGAATTTATGCAATATGTTCATTTGCTGAAGCCTCACTGCTTCAATTCCACAAGAAATCACGGTTGGAGCCTCACTGCTCCCTCTGTGTTGGAGCCTCATTGATCCCTCTGTGTTAGAGCCTTGATGCTCCATCAAAAAGCCACACAACTCATTGGTCGAGATGTGTTGGAGCCTCACTGCTCCTCTCTGCACCATATCCCATATATCTCAATGTGCTTTGACCTGTTATGTGACACGAGATTCTCTGAAAGTCGAATCCCACTTAGATTGTCACAATATATCATAGTCGTGTCCAACACATGCTCAAACAACTGTCCAAAGAACTTTCTGAACTACACTGCCTCACAGCTAATCATGCTAGCAGCAATGTACTCTGCCTCTGCTGTACTCAAAGCAACAGACCTCTGCTTCTTGCTCATCCAAAAAATCATGGCAGACCCCAAGCTAAAGCAACACCCAATTGTGCTTTTCCTGTCAACAACATTTTCAGCCTCAGTCAACATTGTTGTATTCATAATGCAAATTAAGGATCCATCCGATTTCCTACTCATCATAGGATCCATCAAATATGAATATGAAGAGGAGTCTCTCTCAATTGCTTCAGTATAATCCACCATGCCAAGTCTCTATCAGTATACTTCCCTTGACAAGGATTCAGAAGTCCTTATCATCTCTTTGTTACACTTTTAATCTCAAGAAGTGGATCACCTTGGGCTCAAAGGTCAACTCCCTCTCGATGAGGTGATTTGATATTGTCAGAAACAAATTATTAGCATATATGAAACTAAATATCAAAGACATACCTTCAACCTTGAAGAGGTTGGAGTCCACTTCTGATGTCCATCAATCCAGGCATGCCATGTCCAAGGGACTTGCTTGAGTCCATATGGGACTTTCTTCAATCTGTAATCATGAGTCTCATATTATGTGCCTCAAAGCCTTGATGTAGCTTCAAGTACACTTCTTCCTTAAGAACACCGTGAAGGAAGCCAATTTCGCATGCATCATGCATCTAATAATAGTGCATATAGTAACAACAACTACAATCTTCTCCCTTTGAGAGCATTATTCCTTATCATTGATGAATTTAAGTTTTAACATCACGGAGGCATCTACCAAGGTTACTTGGTAGCGGGAGTGGCATTTTTAGAAGCTCTCGGTTCTAGAGCGAATCAAGGGCCGAATTTTTATATAATATATATATTTTTTATATTTTGATGCATATATGTCAACAAAAGCATTTAGAATGATGAATTAGATATAAAAAAACATAAAAACATAGATTGAACCATATAACATCAATCATCTAGAAGTTATAATCTTCATCAACCACGTCCACAAGTTAGTAACATACAACATATTGAGTCTCATGATTCGTCACTCTTAAAGTTTCAAGCTTTCAAAATTCAATATATAACATTTATCATCATTGATCACAAAAGTTGTACTTGTAAGCTAAGTGTAACCATTACAACAAAGAATATCTAACATGAAGTGATAAATATATTGTTTACTTAAATTGTCAAATATTGTTTACAAATAATATCATAACTTAGATAACAAAGAATATCAAACTTAAATTGTCATGTATTGTTTATAAAAAATATCATAATAAATATGAAAGAGTCAACAATTATAAAAAAAACTGGAAACTAGTAAAGACAAGTAAATCTATTATCTATTGCTAATGCTTGGGCCTCTTTCTGCCACGAGAAATGCCTAACTTTTCAGTCTTGTTGGAAAATCAAGATCTTGGTCATTAATATCACCCTCTAAGCATAAATATCCAAAGGTATCTTTGTCATTACCTCTGGATCTGTATAGGGATCTTTGTCATTAGTATCACCCTCTAAGCATTAATATCCAAAGGTATCTTTGTCATTCCCTCTGGATCTGTATAGGGATCTGTGTCATTAATATCACCCTCTAAGCATTAACATAAGATAGAGAAAACAAAGCATGTCAAGTCAAGATTTTGTTTGAGTGATGGGTACATTTTTAATAGGGTCATGATAGAGGAGTTTGACAACCAATGTCACTAACATCAAGGTACAAAGAGGGATTGGTGCTCTTGATTAAATACGAGTTCCATATCCTAATACATGACAAAATCCAATTGAAACATTGCAATCCCCCAATCCTGAAATCCTGAAAAACTGATATGTCTGCTGGACATGAATGAGATCTAAAATTCTACTTTTTCCATATGAAATCCAATGAGGTCGGAACCACTCTCAAACATCTTGAGTCATTTCATGGCAATGTTAAAAATTTAAGTAAAAGGACTTTTACTTTAAGAATTTAACATTACCATGAATCACATATCAATACTAGGGCCATAGGCTTGATCATTAGGATGCCCCACTCAAAAATTATTGTTTCTTTGAAAAAAAATTGCATTTGGAATTTTTGTGCAATTTTTTTATTTTTATTTTTTTATTTGCAGAAATGGCTAGGGAGCGAAAATTTTGCTCCCTGGGTCGCTCTCGAAATTCTCTCCCTGCGGGAGCAATTTTGGGTGGGTTCAAGTGGGGGGAGCCACTCCCTCGCAACCATGCATCTGACACTGCTCCATCTTGTCATCTAAAATTGGTCCTTGGACGAAGGACATACTGCTTCTCAACATCTCCTTATCTTAGAATATCTCATTGTTACATGACAGTCTGCTCCCTCTAAATAGGAAGCCTCTTTTGTCATAATCATCAACTTGGGAGACTGCAATCCTTTCTCCGAGGTCTGGGCTCTTGTCCATTTCAAGTGCCACTCTATTCATGGGATGTTTCTTCATCCTCCTCAATCTCAGTATTGAGGACTAGGTCCTTACATTCCACTGATGTACCTGTAGACCCCAAAACAAGAGAAGAACAATAATAGCAATCTAAATAAACATAATGAAAGTGTACCTAGTGATGAGGAAACATTGGCCTTCTTCTCTAGATATGAGAGTGGCTTCTTCATTTTCATGCACCAACTCCCTCTTAGAGCTAACTCTTCCTGCAATGTTCTACATCTTAATGATCCTCAATAACGATCTGCTTTCCTTGATCACATTTTCATCCAAGAAGTTAGTGAAAGAAGCATTCAAATACTCATGCAGGAAGAATGAACAATAGTCTAAAAATGATAAGTCTAAACAAGAGCAAAAATAACATAAATATTGAAAGTACCTATCTTTAATGAGGATTGTAGGAAGCTATCAACTCCCTCTTGATCATGCCCTCGTGTGTCACCACCTGTATTCTCATTTCAGATCCTTCCAAGCCCGACTATCAATGTACAAGATGATCATTGGATTTGCATCATACCATCTCGTATTGGGAGACTAGCCCATCTAGGGTTTCTATGAATCTGTCACAGGTACTTATACATGAGTGTCTTCTTATTGATCACTTCATATCACGACAAATTCTGAATCATACCACACCCTTTCCATATTAAGGCCACTCCTACGGTTTTTCGCAAACCTAGCTTCTATTTGCACGAACAAAGGCTTCCTAGGGTTTCCTTCAAATACTAACATTCTTTTAGGTCTCCTACATCTTTGTCTCTTTCACTATGTTTGATCATGAACTCCATCATAGGTGTCTACACAGGGGTCATATTAATGACTTTTCTTCAGCCCAACTTTGATACCATGTTAATTTTTAGGGCTAGATTGTTCTTTGCTATAGATAATTGCATTTATAAACTTTATCAACATTTTCACATTATATTTACCCCATAACACCATTTCATCATTAACAATTATGTAGAGAGAACAATAACATCAACAATGCAAAAGAACAATAATGAATAATAGAAGAATAACATACACAATAGATGTTGAGAATTTGGTAGGGCATAGTTTAATTCAATTCTCTACTTAATAATTACTTGTGAACTTATTTCTCTTACTTAGATCTTCTCTTCATTAGCTTATTAGGTCTTTCATCAAGTCAATTATCAAAACACAAGAGACACAAGATTTAGGCTCTTCAAGCTAGGGCCAAAACCTCTCCCTCTTGGAGAGGAAATCCCACAAGTAATTCTTCTTATAGACTTTCAGTTGACAAATACCATGACCATGACACAGACCCTTGACCCTTGTATGCCTCCAAGACCTTGTCACTACATTTTTCTTGGCTCCTTATGCTGGTCTCCTTTTCTGTACCGTTCTGCACCAGGACTAGAGAACTTGGTCTCTAATTGTACTCCTTTTTGCACTCCTTGACCCTAGGAAATCTCGGTTCCTAGATAAACTATCCTTGACCTCCTTTAGAGACTTGCTGTAGCATATACTTCAGAGATATGCCAATTCTTCTAGCCCTTGGTCTATCTAGAATCCAGTCCCTTCTTCGCTCCTTGTAGTCCTTTAGATAGACCCAAAACCAAGTGTAACAACTCCCTTACTTCACTGTATTTCTCTTCGCATCATTTTCCAGAACCTCGCACTGTGTTAGCAACTGTGTTCACCCTTACCTTTTTGCTGCACTTCTGAACTGTGATATGCCACCTCCATGCTGCACTTCCGCACTGTGATGTGTCACCTCTTATGGCAGGGATATCCGAAGTTGTTAGACACAATACAATGACAGAATATTTCTCCTTCACTTTGCTGTATATACTTCTTCACTTCGCTATCTATACCTCTTCTTTTAGCTATCTATTCTGCACCAAACTACAAACCTTTTCAGTATAATATATGTCTGAAAATCTCAGACAATTCGAATTGTAATCTCTCTCTATTATGTGCAGTTTACTAGGGTATATATAGTTGTTGCCATTTGTAATTGTAAATCTTTGTAGATGTTCTATGCTTGATGCAACTTTACTTTTCACTACAACAATCACATAACAATCAAGTAAAATGCTGATAGAACATACCAGTGGATCTACAAAAGACAAACCAAAAACAGAAAAATGTGGTGGTGCGTTATGTCGGTCAATAGGATGCTTCAACCAGCAAGGTCTCCTTGGTCAACCACCCCAGCATGTGTCACAACAACCCTCAAAACAACCACATGGTCAACTCAAAGTTAACCCTAGAAAAGTCAACGCTGCCCAGAAAAGTCAATGCAGAACAACAACAGCAACAACAAGTAAAACTCAACGCAACACGGTCTACGGTCAACCTTTGACCTCGGTTCTTGTGCCAAAATGTGCAACCTTCCAAAATCGAAGTACCAAAAATCAACTCCTTTGGACCATGCATTGATCAAAGTCGACGTTGGTCAAACTTGTGTGGAAACCCTAGTTGCAACAGATTTCTCTTTGTCCTTCTTTCCCACGTGTGAACAAAAAACTGCCTCCAAGGAGCTCGAACCAATCAGAAGAGGAGAGATGATGTGTGAGGATGATATGAAATGTCCTCCAACGTTGACTCTATTTATATCAATCACTGAGGTGTGTGACACATTTGCTAGGGGTGTAAAACCTTAAGGCTGACCTGCACATCTCGAACACAGCAGCAAGCTCCCTCTTGCACTGATGAATGAGAGGTCAGCACCTGTTAGGAAGAGGTCGTCCACATACAACACCAGAATGAGAGGCTTCTCTCTATCAACTTTGAAGTAAAGGTTCGAACCAACATTACTACGAGTGAAGCCCAGCTTCATCAGGTAGCTATCTATCCTCTCGTACGAAGCTCTGGGTGCTTCCTTCAACCCATAGAGGGCTTTCTTCAACCTGCAGACATGGGTGTCCTGATCCTGGACTTCGAACCCCAGAGGTTGCTCCACACACACCTCTTCCTTTATCGCACCATGCAGAAATGCGGTCTTCACTTCCATCTAATGAAGACTCCATCCTTGCGTAGCAGCAAGGGCTATGATAGATCAGATGGTGGTCACAAGTGCAAATATGTCATCATAGTCTATCCCTTCTTTTGGAGAGAAGCCACAGGCAACGAATCTTGCCTTGAACTTTTCAGCACTTTCATCAGATCCATGCTTGATCTTGTAGAGCCATTTTGAGGTGACAACTGCTTTGTCCTCCGGTCTAGGAACCACATCCCATACATCATTCTTCATTATGGACTTATACTCTTCGTGCATAGCATCCTTCCAGACTTGATGCTTTACGACTTCCTCAAAAAGATCCAAGCTTGGATTGTACAATAGTACTCATGGCTGCTAGATACCCTTGGTATCTACTCGATTTCTTGCTTTCATGGAATGTCCCCCTTGGGGCCATATGTCCCTCAGCATCCTCGAGAGTGTCCCTGAGCCATGATGGTCTCTTTCCCAGTGAAGGAGGTGGATCAATCGGGTCCATTGGTCCTTCAACATCACGCATCGTCTCATCCTTCGGTTCCTCTTGATTTCCAGGCCTTGCTTCATGATCTTTCGCAGATCTCAGAAGATTGACTACTTTCCTCAAGGAAGCATCTTCATCAAAGGTGACATCGTGGCATATCTCCACTTCCCTTTGACCAAACACATAAAATCTATAGGCCTTCGAAGTTTCGCTGCAACCCACAAACATTGTGGTCTCCCTCTTGATGCTAGCTCCTCTGCAAAAGTTGTTGAACTCGTTCATCTCATATGCAGTGCCATTATCGGTCTGTCGGATAGCATCTCATGTCATTGCTCCCAATGGACTTCCTCCAACCTGGTAGAGTGTATCAATTCTAGACCCAAATGTGATAGCTTCCTTGAAGCTCTTCTTCCACATGCACACCTTTCCATCAGTGAATGCCACATTGAAACCTTTGTCTTCCATGGCCGATATAGACACAAGGTTCTTCTTCAAATTAGGTACATAGAGTACATCCTGCAAGCGGAGGACTTGACCTTGAGACAAGTGGAGGGTTACAGTCTCTGTCCCTTTCACGGGATATGTGGCATTATCTCCAAGGATAATTTGCAGATTAGTATCCTTCTTAACCATATCAGAGAGTGCTTCCTTGAACCCAGTGATGTGCCTTGAGGCACCACTATTTATCAACCAGACATCCATAGTGTTGGGTGGAGATGCAACAGAGAGGGCAGATACAAGAATGAATTCATTTCTTTTATCAACAACATTTGATTCCTCATACCTGGAATTTCTTGACCTTTTGAAAGGTTGATCATTTCCGCTGGAGGGAGCCTTCCTCTTTCCCTGGAACCTGTTGTTCCTTTGATTGCCATCCCTCTAGTTGTTGTTGTTGTCATCATCATCAGTAGAATCCTTCTTGAAAGGGCATTCTCTAGCATAGTGACCTGGCCTATGACAAGTGTAACACTTGCCCTTCTTTCCTTGTGCCCCTGCTCTTCCTTTGTTCTTTGGACCACCAAAGTTCTTCTTTCTAGAATGAGCAGCGTAGGCAGCATTCCCTTCATTTTCATACTGCTTCATTCTTGTCTCTTCTTGAACGCATCTCGACAGTACCTCGTTAAAGTCAGGTATCACATTATTATTGAGAATGGTAGTGTTGAACACATGCCATTCGGATGGGAGCCCTCCAAGTGCGGTGAGTATCATCTCTCGATCAGCTATTGTCTTCCCAATAACTAGCAAATTGTTCGTGATCTCGGTCAGCTTCAGAAAGTATGATTGGACAAACTCATCCCTGCCTTTCTTCAGATTCTTCAATTGATTTTTGAAGAATAGCACTTGATTTGCATTATTGGCCTTGAACATTTGGATCAGCTTATAATACATCTCTTTGGATGTGCCTAGCTCAGAGATGTAGGCCACCAGACTCTTATGAATAGATTCCCTGATCATCAGCTTTGCTTTGATCTCCCCCTTCTTATACTTTGTTTTGGTAGCAGCAGTAGCAGTGGATGGAGGTTCTTGGATTTTACCCTGCACATAGTCCATGACATCTTGGTCTTCCAATTTAAGATCCAATATCATCTTCCAAGCATGGAAATCATCCTTCCCATTCAACTTGTCATCCTCCTCGAAGCCATAGTTTGTGGAACCCATTTTCTTCTTCGGTGATTGCTACAAATTGGGGCTTGTCTTCACTTTAGCTCTGATACCATGTAAATTTTTGTAGATGTTCTATGCTTGATGCAACTTTACTTTTCACTACAACAATCACATAACAATCAAGTAAAATGCTGATAGAACATACTAGTGGATCTACAGAAGACAAACTAGAAACAAAAAAAATGTGGTGGTGCGTTATGGCGGTCAATAGGATGCTTCAACTAGCAGAGTCTCCTTGGTTAGCCACCCCAGCATGTGTCACAACAACCCTCAAAACAGCCACACGATTAACTCAAAGTCAACCCCGGAAAAGTCAATGCTGCCCAAAAAAGTCAACGCAGAACAACATCAGCACTAGCAGTAGCAACAAGTAAAAGTCAACACAACACGGTCTACGGTCAACCTTTGACCTCGGTTCTTGTGCCAAAATGTACAACCTTCCAAAATCGAAGTCTCCACCAAAAATCAGCTCCTTTGGACCATGCGTTGACCAAAGTCAACGCTGGTCAAACTTGTGTGGAAACCCTAGTTGCAACAGATTTCTCTTTGTCCTTCTTTCCCACTTGTGAACCGAAAACTACCTCCAAGGAGCTCGAACCAATCAGAAGAGGAGAGATGATGTGTGAGGATGATATGAAATGTCCTCCAACGTTGACTCTATTTATATCGATCACTGAGGTGTGTGACACATTTGCTGGGGGTATAAAACCTTAAGGCCGACCTGCACATATTTTGAAAGTATTAAAAATAAATTCAAAATAAATGTTCTGCTCATCGGATTAAGATGATCTTTAGATCGATCTTGCACTTCTTTGAAAGAGGAACCCAATAAAAATATTGGTGTCTTCATCTGAGCATCACAACATGGAGTTTGGACCCAGTTGTCCAATTTTAACAGTAATAAGTTGACCTGTCTATGAATAATTGTGACTGCTCTTTGAGTCGACTTGTTCATCTGCTATGAGGCCGACTTCTTCAAGGAGTATTCCATACTATGAGCTGTCTTGGAGGGGCGTATTTGACATGTTCTTGGAGGCATATAATTACATCAATGAGTGACCTTTATAAGTGTAACAACACTTCATATACATGACTCTAAATTATACATTTATGACAAGATGACAAATCCCTAAAAGACATCAAGAAGAAGTCTTTGACCTATAATAAAAACTCCTTGCTCATGAAACCCATGAGGCAAGCTTTACAAAAATACATTTTATTATCTTTGTATTCTTCATTACATAAATTCATAATTAAATAGTCATTATGAAGACCGAACCTAGCTACACTTTCCACACTCCCTCTTAACTAGAGAGGTATTCATAATGGTACATGGTTACTTTCAATATGAAGAATCTCATAAGAAGAATCATATTGGTAATCACATCTGTATAGCATCATATCAACCAACATTGTCATAGTGCAAGGCCTTGACTGACAGCCCCATCTCTCAACGAGACAATGGGCTACAATGTTGGCGAGACAAATGACTTATAGACACCATCGTCATTGTCTCTCCAAGGTACATACTCCACCCGGGTGTTCACAAAGTATGACCTTACTGGACTATTCTTATCTTGGGTAGCTAATCCTCAAAGAATGTCGGTCCACGACTACTCTTATGTCGAATGCCCTATCACATTCTCAAAGAGTATTGGATGCCAGATGATTACCCAATCCTCCATTTCGTCTTCTCAGGTGAAGACCAGAATGATGTGTCTATCCATTCTCTCCTTCATGGCCTTCACTAAGACTTATGGCAGTTAGTCCTGGTCTAGTGCATGACTCATGAATTAGAGAATCAAATCTGTCACTTCGTTTTAGTTTAGGAAGGACATACTCATTCCTATACAAGGAATGTACTTAAGCTCATTCTTAGGAATTACCAAGTTTCTTCCAAGTAAAAAACTTACCACCAAGCTCCCTCTTAACCAGGGACCTGCAACAACAATGGTGAGACACCCAGCTGCTCATGAAGAATTCCTCCCTTCGATATCATGAATTTCTTTGATATTGAGTAGTCTTCAACTTTGGGATAGCTTCACAGGGCAAAGATCATCCATCACTTTCATCCATGAGTCATGTCCTCTATCAGAAAGTGATTCATCAGTCTTTCTGATATGGTCCATTTGCATGCCCATGTTGCTTTCCTTCGAACCATCTTACAAGAATATTTCATCCTTCCATATGGTTGGCAACCCTACATAAACTTATCCAAATATATATATATATATATATATATATATATACATATGAACTTTTAAATCAAAAGTTACCTCGGTGATAATCTTTCTCCATGGCATCTTCTTGTAGGCATCGTCATCCTTTATTCAGATTGACACATCTCCTAAAGATATGTATTGTCAAGGGTCTTCATCTTTACCAGACTTCTATCAGAGTCTACATATCTTTCCAAGAAATCTCCTAGTCAAATATTCTTGGCTTCCAAATGATAACTGCCTCTTATCATGGTTGCACTTCATGATCTCTTCTTTTCTTTACACAATTTTACTTCATTCCCAGGAACTTCCAGTATACAGTTCCTTGTTTGTATACAACCACCTCATATTCCATACGAGGACATATTATGTTGATTTCATCTGTTATTGATAACCTGTGTATCGAAAGATTCTCCTTTCTTTGATCATACTTCTAAAGATAGAATTTCTTACTTGCAACCATATCACATGACTTCATAGCATCCAATGTCAGCATATAAATATATGTACCTCAACCTTTTCCTTTTGAGTTATCTTGCAACAAATTTTCCTAGAATGAAGAATTTCATTCCCTTGACCCGCTTCATCAATATGTCATCGTATCCTAATCCCAGAAATCTGTTTCCATATGGATTATTGAATGATGACCCTTGATCAAGATGACTACCTTCCATCAATGTTGTTATTAGTGAGGTTCCCATGAGCCACTTCTTTCATAGCATAGTTGTATTGCGAACATCCCCTTATGACAGGTGCTCCTTCCATGCTTCTATCATGATGCTATTTCTAGAGGTGATGCATTAATGTACAATGCTTCCTAACATATTATTTTTACAACCAACAAAAACCTCTTAAAGAGGAAGATGATCTCAATCATAGTAGAGATCTTTCACTTCTTCTTTCTTAGATTTCTTTGCATCAAGTTCTCCCCTTTCTTCTGTGACATGGGATTCTTCCTTTTTCCTATTGTCCTTTCCAGATTTAGGACAATCACTTTTATAATGCCCAAGTTCATTACATTCATAGCATCGTACCTTGTCCATGTCTCTTTTTCTATTCCGAGGACCAAATTTACCAAATCTTCCTTTCCTCCTGGACATGGATGCAAAGGCTTGATTTTCTTCACTTGTTCCTGTATCAAAATTTGCTTTTAACCTAGTCTCCTCTATTTTACATAGAGACCACAGGTCCTGGAATGGTGTTGCTTCTTTCTTCCCATAAATACTTGAAGTGAAGTTTCCCCATTCTTCTGGTAGAGCATTCAACACCACTGTAGTCATTTCACTATCAAACATTACTTCTCCAAATTCTTGCAACTAGTGTCGTATTTCAGAAATCCTCATAAAGTATCAAGTGATTCCTTCCTCTCTTGACAATTTCAACTTGTATAGTTCTTGTCTCAGAGATATTACTTCTCCTATGGTACTTATGGATAACAACTCCACCAATTTTTTCATATATTTCTTTAGTAGTTTCTAGTTTTGATACGCAGGGAATGAGTGAGTCCTTAATAGATTCTATGAGAATCCTCTGGGGTCTTATTTCTCCCTTCATGTACTTAGCATGAGCTAGAGCATTTACTTTTGAAGGTTGAGTTGCATTTCCTTTGATGTAGATCATGACTTCATTTTCAATTATATTCAAATCTGTCCTTTTCTTCCATGCACGAAAGTTTGATGACCTAGCCAATTTGTTGCTTTCTTTGCAGAAATTCATTTTAACAGATTCAAATGAGGTCATAGAAATACTTACTTGTGTAGATTGATTTCTTCCTTCTATCAGCTTCCTTGATGATGATGATGAAAATGATGGCAGGAACTCCCTCTTAGATTGATTTCTTCAAAGGAGGTAGGTGATCTTGGATCCTTGATGATCAAGGATGACTTCATGATTACTTTAGAATGATGATGTCTTCAATAGTGTTGGATAGTGTTGGATGGTGTTTGATGAGGTGCCTTCCAACAATGTCGATTAGGCTTCAATATCAAGAATCTTTGATAGCAAAGATTACCTTCTCGATGTGTGGATCCTTTGAATAAGGTTGAAGGTCTTCTTGAGATGGCTTGAGGATTTCCTTGCAAATTGATTTGACTTTTCAATGTAGACTTTGACTTTGACTTTGATGCTTTCTAGAGAAATTTCTTACTCTTTGATCCTTGAGTGTCTCCTTGACACGTAGCCCTTTGTCTTCAACACCTTAGCTCTGATACCATGTTGAGAATTTGGTAGGGCATAATTTAATTTAATTCTCTACTTGATAATTACTTGTGGACTTATTTCTCTTACTTAGATCTTCTCTTCATTAGCTTATTAGGTCTTTCATCAAGTCAATTATCAAAACATAAGAGACACAAGATTTAGACTCTTCAAGCTAGGGCAAAAACCTCTCCCTCTTGGAGAGGAAAACCCGCAAGTAATTCTTCTTATAGACTTTCAGTTGACAAGTACCGTGACCACGACACAAACCCTTGACCCTTGTATGCCTCCAAGACCATGTCACTACTCTTTTCATGGCTTCTTATGCTGATCTCCTCTTCTGCACCGTTCTACACCAGGACTAGGGAACTTGGTCTCTAACTGTACTCCTTTCTGCACTCCTTGACCCTAGGAAATCTCGGTTTGTAGATAAACTATCCTTGGCCTCCTTTAGAGACTTGTTGTAGCATCTACTTCAAAGATATGCCAATTCTTCTTGCCCTTGGTCTATCTAGAATCCAGTCCCTTCTTTGCTCCTTCTTGTAGTCCTTTAGATAGACCCAAAACCAAGTGTAACAACTCCCTTACTTCACTGTATCTCTTTGCATCATCTTCCAGAACTTCGCATTGTGTTAGCACCTGTGTTCACCCTTACCTCTTTGCTACACTTTCGAACTGTGATATGCCACCTCTATGCTGCACTTCCGAACTGTCATGTGTTACCTCTTATGGCAGAGATTTCTGAAGTTGTTAGACCCAATACAGTGACGCAATATTTCTCCTTCACTTCGCTGTATATACTTCTTCCCTTCGCTGTCTATACCTCTTCTCTTCGCTATCTATTCCGCACCAAACTACAAACCTTTTCGTTGTAATATATGTCCGAAAATCTCAGACAATCCAAACTGTAATCTGTCTCTATTATGTGCAGTTTACTAGGGTATATATAGTTGTTGCCATTTGTAATAAGCCGACCTGTCTATGAATAGTTGTGACTGATTTTTAAGCGGACTTGTTCATCTACTATGAGGCCGACTTCTTCAAGGAGTATTCCATACTTTGAGCTGTCTTTGAGGAGCATATTTGACATGTTCTTGGAGGTATATAATTACATCAATGAGTGACCTTTATAAGTGTAACAACACTTCATATACATTACTCTAAATTATACATTTATGACAAGATGACAAATCCCTAAAAGACATCAAGAATAAGTCTTTGACCTATAATAAAAGTCCTTGCTCATAAAACCCATGAGGCAAGCTTTACAAAAATACATTTTATTATCTTTGTCTTCTTCATTACATAAATTCATAATTACATAGTCATTATGAAGACCAAACCTAGTTACACTTTCCAACAATTGAGACACCGGGATTTTTGGTCAGAGATCAGGGAAAAACACCACAAGGGGGAAAACCTTATAAATCAATTCTTCTTCTATTAGATATTCATCAAATGTTCAACTGAGATGCAAGGTACAATAAGAAGGAGACATATGCCTTTCATCATTAATCGCATTAGGTCTGAGCAACAAGCATGTATATTAGAGAGGCAAGCACAAGCCTCCATTTCACACAAACATAAGAGCATAGTATACATCACTGTCTGCACACAGTCCTTTGACACAATTGTTAACCACAAGATTAGACCTAGGATTGTCCTTTTTGCACATGTGATCTATAGAATTCAAACCTTTCTTAATCACAAAATTACAAGGTTCAGATTACATGCCCAAGGAGAAGTTTCGTCCTTCTACAAAGATAACTCATTATGAGATTTCTTCACATTTGTGCTTCTGTTAAACTTGATTCGAATACCCAAAGCTATCTTGGTTTGTGCTTAGATGAATGTGAAATTTTCCTTAAATTGTAGCAATTGGAAATTTATTCTTCTAACTAATTAATTGTGCAGTTTATTTGCTACGACAAACAACGAATACTCACACTGCAATTCTTCACAAATAAAAATACTTCGGAATTAAAACATGAACTGAAAAATATAGATGCACACACACATAAAAATATGACAGTTTTTTTTGGACAATTGTCCCTGCAAAAACCCAATGCGGGAAAACTGGTGCAACAAATGAGTGTTTTATTATTTTAGCAGTAGTGAAATTTTGAGTAAAATCTGGATGCCCAAAATTGGCAATTATCTACAAGAGAATATGGCCAAAAATTAGTGAGACTAATTTTGTCTCACCCGACAATTATCCAACTCTAAAATTGGCACAAACAGGTTACTCAAACTGCCCCTGGGTCAACCTCTGCGCAAGCCAAACTCGCATTGCTTGGAAGTTGCGATGATCAAGATGTCCAACCCAACTCAGCCTTTGAGAATGACTCGCTTGACCTTCTGGAATTTCTCCTGACCTCCAGCAGCTGAATCAATCCTTCTCCAGCTAAATCGAACTCCTCTAAAGTTCCTGCGCGGCCTCAGTGAGGAAAACTTGACCCTCCTGCAACTGACTCTTTGGAACTAGAATCTCCTTCGAAATTGCCATCTTTGCCCCTCATTGACTCTGCTTCCTCTTTGGCTCAAACTCCTTTTCCCTGCTCAGCTGTTGTTGCTGGATAGGTCAATCTGCCAAGGAAAATCAATCTCAAGTGTGTCTTGCTCCAACCCCATTGACCTCCTCTTATAATCTCTCGTTGGCTCACCAATGACCATGATTAAATCCTCTTCAATGACCAAGATCATCTCTAAGTCGATCCATGTGAGTTTCTAGAGAAATCTCACTTTTCATAATTAATTTCTGTTAATTAATCATTTTTCCTAAGTTAGACTTAGGAAATATTTAATTATTGACTAATTAACTTTATTGAGCCATCTCTAGGTGTTTTCTCCTAAAACGTTTTCTGGGTTCTGGGGTTCTAGTGTTTCTTAACCTCTTTGACCAAAGTCGAGACTAGAACATCTGTCCGATGCTACCCAACCATCAAAAACTAACAATGAATTGTGCTACATAACTCATAGGAGACATGACAGAGATGAGGTGTCACAGATCTTTCTTCTTACTAAACTTCTCCTTGGCCTTGTTGAAACTGTAACTATGGTCGGTCTTCATAATGTCTAATGTATCATTGATGTATTTATTATGATTTGTAAAGCATAGAGTCAAAAATAATTTATTTGAGTCAAAAGAAAATTATTTTATTATTGTCCCATTTGGACATTTAAAAGAAGGAAAAAATTAATTTTAAAGGAGTATTTTCTGTCCCCAAGTTGACTAAGTCGGCCCTCCAGAAGACAAGTTGGCTCAGCCCTTAGAGGCACCTTTTTGGATGAGAAAAACACTATATTTTTGCATTATTACTCCACAATTTGGTAACTAACTCGCAGCGCTTCTGTGGTGAAGAAATTGTTGAAATTTGGTTACCGGAGGACAAGTGGTTCCCTAAGACTTTGATATTTGGCCTAGGGAAAAGTGTCCAAAAGAATTTAATTTTTCTCCTAAAGTGACTTTATAAAGTTATAAAGTCAAATCTAATTTAAAAGTGATTTTAAGTGATAAAATTACTAAGTCTAATTTTAAAGTGACTTTAATAAACTCAATGTGAAATTAGAAAGAGAGAAGTGACTTTGGAAATAAATGACTAAGTGGGTCTTTATTAAAGTGGGGTGAATAAAAAAATAGAAAGTGAGATTTAAATGAGCATTTAATCTCAGCCCTAGATCTAAACCTATTGTTGAAATTTGGTTAACGGAGTACAGGTGGTTCCGTAAGGTTTTGATCTTTGGCCTAGGGAAAAGTGTCCAAAATAATTTAATTTTTCTCCTAAGGTGACTTTAAGTCATAAAGTTACTTAGTCTAATTTTAAAGTGACTTTAATTAAGTCAATGTGAAATTAGAAGGGGAAAAACGACTTTGGAAATAAATGACTAAGTGGATCTTTATTAAAGTGGGGTCAATTAAAAAATAGAAAGTGAAATTTAAATGAGTATTTAATCTTAGCCTTAGATCTAAAGCTATCTCAGCCATTAGATTTAGGGATTCCCCAAAAGTCACTTAGGGTTAGGTTAAAGGAGGAAAATGAGGAAAAAGGTCATTCATTCTTTCATGAGCAGATTGAGAGAAGGAGAAGAAGAGAGCAAAGGAGATTTTTGAGCAGTGAGGAGAAGAAGAACATAACCTTGGCACGCATACTGAGGCATCACTTCAGCAATTCCGTACAACAAGGAGAGGCACACAGTTCATGGCAGTTTGGGCACGAGTTTCAAGGCAAAACCATACAACAGCTTGGGCACGAAATCCAAGGAGGCCGTACAGCTGTTTTGGTACAGATTTCGACGAGTAGTTTGCTAGTTTTTGAGGCACGATTTTCAAGACAGTCCGTACAATGAGTTGTTGTCCCTGTGCACGGAAACCAAGGCAGAAAACTGTACAACATTTATTGTTGTTTCTTTGCACGCAGTTTGAGGAATCCATACAACAACATTTATTGCTGTTTGCACGCTTTTCAAAGAGGCTATACAACAACATTTAATGGTATAATTTTTGGGCACGAATTTCAAGGGGGCCGTACAACATTTAATGCTGTTTGCACATTTTCCGAGGTGGTGGTTAAGCACGGAAAACGAGATAAGTTGTATTTGTTACTTGCTGAATTTTTTTTGAGTATTTCTCTCTCACTGTAAAAGCTATTTATCAGAAATAAGAAGTGCTTTCGAACTGGTTTTTTCCAAGAGTTGTAGGGGGTTTTTGCAGGGTCAAGTTGACAAAAAATTAGCGTGTCTATTTTCTGTGTGTGGTTGATTTAATTTTCTGAGTTTTTATTTCTGCATTTCAGGACTGTGAAATTTCCAGAATTTGTGTCTTCAGAAAATATTTATTTTTTCCAGCTTGTTGAATGTATGGCTATGGGAATGGGCATTTAACTTTATGGGAGAAATAAGGAGAAACTGAAAACTGGGGTTGGGCTATCAAATTTCTACATGGTATCGGAGCTATCTTGCTGAAAAGTGCAATTTGGGACAACAACAAGAAAAATTACAGCAAGCTGATTTTTCACACAGGAATCAGTACCTTTACTACAACAGTGTTATTTTCAGTTTATTAGGACAACAAGCATGTTTTTGGGCTTGAGGGTGCAGGATAGGTTGGATGGGCATAGTAACTACAGTGTATGGAAGGAGAGAATGCAGAGCATCTTTGAGGAGGCAAAAGTCTGGGATATCATGGTGCATACCGCACAACACCTTGTTAATGTGCCTGCTGACCCTGATCAGCTGACAGACTTTAATAAGAAGAATAACAAGGGTAAGAGACTAATTCTGGATGGAATCAAAGGCCATTGCATTCCTCATGTGAGAGGAAAGAGATATGTTCCTGAGATGTGAACAACATTGACCAATCTCTACCAGAGTACCAATGAGAACAGGAAAATGGCCCTAAGGGAGAAGCTGAAGACCATTAAGATGAGCAAGACTGATAGTGCAACTGGATATCTCACAAAGATTACTAATGTGTGATATGCATTGGCAGCAGTTGGAGAGGTCATTCCACCCACTGAGTTGGTGCGGATTGCAGTGAATGGCCTTCCCAGTTCATGGCTGCACTTTGCGATGGGGTTTGTGCATGCAAGACCCTTCCCACTTGGGAGAGGTTCTGGGATGATCTCATACAGACATAAATCAGAAAGAGCCAGCTTGGGGCAGCCAAACCAGTTGAGCAGGATGAGGATGTAGCACTGTTGGTAGGAGGCAAGAAAGACAAGGGAAAGAAGCAAGCTTCCACAAGTAGTGGTGGGGGAAAAGGCAAAGGTAAAGGTAAACAGGGGAACACGCAGAAGGACTATTCCAAGGTGAAGTGTTGGAATTGTTAGAAGATGGGACACTATGCAGTTGTGTCCGGAGAAGAAGAAGGGGAAGAACCAGAGCATGGCAGCATCAACAGAGATAGAGGACTTTACAGATAGCTTTGATCGGGAGTTTGGGTTCATTGCTTGTGAGTCCACTAGTGCAAGATCACCTGCCACAGAGGTTGAGAGGGAGTGTGCATTTCCCTCCACTAGCGGAGCATCTTTAGTTATCTGGTATGTTGACAGTGGGGTTTCACGTCATATGATAGGAGTCCGTGAGTACTTCTCAGAGCTTTCAGAGAGTGGCGCTGATATAGAGGTAGTACTCGGAGATGACAACGTTGTTAGAGCAGTCGATGTGGGGACATTGACATTTGATAGGGAACCCAAACCTCCCTTGAAGGTGTCAGATGTTCTATATGTGCGAGGGATGAGGAAGAACCTTATATCCATCTCAGCGTTGGAGGAAAAAGGATATGAGTTATTGTTCAGAAGAGGACAGGTGCTGATATATCCCAGGGGTGCTCCAGCGGGTTCAGCTAGAGTGATTGGTGTACGCCATGTAAAGGTGTACAAGTTTGCATTTCAACCCCTTTTGGCATTGAGCAGTAGTACCGCCAGCAGAGCTAGCAGTGCAGAGCTGTGCGAGATTTGGCACCGCAGGATGGGGCACACGTATCATGGAGCCTTGAGGACATTGCGGGAGATCACTACAGGTGTGCCAGATTTAAGTACTGATCACTTTGATACATGCAAAGGATGTGCTATGGGCAAGTTTGCAAAATCCCCTTTTCCCAGCCGTGACAGCAGATCGACTGGGATACTTGATTTGATTCATTCCGATGTGAGCGGTCTGATGTCTCATGTTTCCTTGAGTGGATATGAGTATTATGTTTTATTCATTGATGATCACTCTAGGAGGACCTGGATTTATTTCTTGAAGACCAAGAGTGAGGTCCTCAAGCGGTTTCAGGAGTTTAGAGCTCTTGTGGAGACACAGACAGGTCGGAAGATCAAGTCCCTGAGGTCGGACAATGGAGGAGAGTACACCCTTGGTGAGTTTGTTGAGTATTGTGCGGAGGCAGGCATTAGGAGGGAGTTCACAGTTCCTTACAACCCCCAACATAACGGGGTTGCAGAGAGGAAGAACAGATCCATCGTTGGGGCTGCCAAAGTCATGTTACATGATCAGGGGTTACCATTGTTTTTGTGGGCAGAGGCCTGCAACACTATTGTATATTTGCAGAATAAGAGTCCGCATCGTGCCTTGGGGCATGTGACTCTGGAGGAGGCTTTTTCTGGGAAGAAGCTTGATGTTGGTCATCTTCGTATCTTTGGGTGTATTGCATACTCCTACGTACCCATGGAGAAGAGGACCAAGATAGAGCCCACCGCAGAGAAGGGTGTCTTTGTGGGCTACAGTGAGACCTCGAAGGCCTTTTGGATTTATATTCCCGCACAAAGGAGAGTTGTTGTTAGGCGGGATGTGAAGTTCAAGGAGGACAGGGCTTTCAGGAGGTCACGAGAGATAGAGTATCTGGATTGGCCAGACCCTCAGGAGTAGTTGAGTCAGGCACAGGGATCCAGTTGGCAGGGATTAGGAGGATCCAGAGGTACATCGATTACGGTGTTAGGTCCGTCAGTGAGTAGTGGTTCATAAAGTCAGAGGGGTGGTGCTTCGGGCAGCATGTAGTTCAGTCCGCAGAGCAGTTCACTAGGGAGTCCACTGATGGACAGTTCACACGATACTTCAGCGTCTACAGGTTCAGGTTCAAGCAGGAGGACAACGAACAGACATTCAGGGGTTCAGGCTCCTAATGATGATGAGGAGGAGCTTCATTCTCCAGTGGGAGAAGTGTGCTCAGGGAAGAGGAAGCCCAAGTGGCTTTAGGATACCTTAAGAGAGGCCACATCTGTTGCTGGGCCGAAGAGGTCGGTCAGAGAGAGTAGACCACCTGATAGGTTCTGTAGCTGGCAATGGTTGCCAACATCATTGACTCTGAGCCTTCTAGCTATGAGGAGGCAGCTAGCCAGCAGGTCTGGAGAGAGGCCATGCAGGAGGAGTATTCTTCTATCATGAAGAATGATGTTTGGGAGGTGGTGCCGAGGCCTGAGGGAAAATCTGTGGTTACTTCTAGATGGCTTTACAAGGTAAAGCATGCTGTAGATGGTAGCATTGAGAAATTCAAGGCAAGGTTTGTGGCTAGAGGGTTCTCCCAGGTAGAGGGAGTTGATTATGAGGAGACCTTTGCTCCCGTGGCTCGATATACTTCGATTTGCTCCATCATATTGATAGCAGCAGAGATGGGTTGGAAGATCCACCCGATGGATGTGAAGATCGCATTTCTCAATGTCTTCAAAATAGGAGGAGGTGTACATTGAGCAGCCACAGGGCTTTGAGGTGCATGGGAAGGAGTCCCTTGTGTGCAGACTGAAGAAGGCTCTTTATGGCCTGAAGCAAGCTCACCGAGCTTGGTACTCTAGGATAGATACATACTTGCAGGAGATGGGTTTCACAGAGTGATGCAGATCCGAGCCTTTACTTTATTGTGATAGGTGAGGAGCCTCTCATTCTGGTGCTGTATGTGGATGACTTGGTCATTACGGGTGCAGAGAGACTCATAGAGCACTGCAAGAGAGATCTTGCGTCGGAGTTTGAGATGAAGGACATTGGCTTGATGCATTACTTGGGTTTGGAGGTGTGGCAGGAGGAGGGCATTTCTTCCCCGGGGCAAAAGATATTGTGGACATCTCGGGCAGACATGGCATGGAGGATTTAGAAGACTCCATGTTGACATCATGATCACCAACCGGAAGAAGCTTCACGCTTCGATTTCGGAGTTGGTGGATGCCACATTGTATAGACATCCGATGGTTTTTGATGTATTTGGTCAACACTATGACCAAATATATGTTTTGCAATAACACGATGAGCCGGCCATGTGAGCTCTAGGAGGTAGACTGTCAGCCGTGAAACACATTTATGGCAGACTTGCAGGGACAAGTGGGATTGGCGGTCCTGATTATAGGTAGGGAGATGGAGAGATTGACAAAGAGTAGACTGACTCTGACAAGGTGTTGTGCTTCTGATAGGAAGAGCACTTCAGGGTGTTGTTTTGGGTTGGGTTCGGCACTGGTGTCATGGTTCAGCCGAAAGCAACAGTCAGTAGCATTGAGTTCAGCGGAAGCAGAGTATATGGCAACCAGTCTAGCTAGTTGTGAGGCCATCTGGCTTCTCAAGATGTTGTTTGGATTATTTGGTCAACCGTTTAGACCTTCAATGATTTACTGTGATAATCAGAGTTGCATTAAACTCACGGAGATCCAGTATTTCATGAAAGGTCAAAGCATATAGGGATCAAATATCATTTCATTAGAGATTATGTTCAAGGGGAGTCATGAAGCTTGAGTATAATTCCTAATGATGAATAGGTAGTGCAGATATTCTTACCAAAGCCATACCACTGGGCAAGCATATCTACTCAGAGACAAGATGGGTGTGGTGAGGAACACCTCTTAGCAGGAGGTTGAAATCAAGCCACGAAGGATGTAAAGGGTTCCCTGGCGTTTGGATCTTTGGCTCCAGAGATTTCAGAGAAAAGTGTCTAAAAGAATTCTCCAATTTTCTTAAAATGACTTTATAAAGTTATAAAGTCAAATCAATTTAAAAGTGACTTTATAAGTAATAAAGTTACTAAGTCTAATTTTAAAGTGACTTTAATAAAGTCAATGTGAAATTAGAAAGAGAAAAGTGACTTTGGAAATAAAAGGCTAAGTGGGTCTTTATTAAAGTGGGGTGAATTAAAAAATAGAAAGCGAGAATTAACTGCACATTTAATCTCAGCCCTAGATCTAAAGCTATATCAGCCATTAGATTTAGGGATTCTCCAAAAGTCACTTAGGGTTAGGTTAAAGGAGGAAAAGGAGCGAAAAGGTCATTCATTTTTTCATGAGTAGATTGAGAGAAGGAGAAGAAGAGAGCAAAGGAGAAATCTGAGCAGTGAGGAGAAGGAGAACAAAACCTTGGCATGCATATCGAGGCAACACTTCAGCAAATCTGTACAGTAAGGAGAGGCACACAACTTAAGGCAGTTTTGGGCACGAGTTTCAAGGCAAAACCATACAGCAGCTTGGGCACGTATTCCAAGGAGGCCGTACACCAATTTTGGCATAGATTTCGAGGAGTAGTTTGCTGGTTTTTGAGGCATGGTTTTCAAGACAGTCTGTACAGTGATGTTAAATTTGGACAACTAGGTCCAAACTCCATGTTATGATGATCAGATTAAGAGGCTAATATTTTTGTTGGATTCCTCTTTCGGAGAGGTGTAAAATCCATATATAATATGTCTTAATCCGATGAGCAAAACATTTATTTTGAATTTATTATTCATAATAAATTATATGTGCAGGTCGGCCTTAAGGTTTCACACCCCCAACAGATGTGTCACACACCCCAATGATGGATATAAATACAGGTAAAGTTGGAGAGCATTTCACCACAACTCAACACACATCTCCTTCTCTCATCTGATTGAGTACGAGCTCCTTGGAGGACATTTCCAACCCACACGTGTGAAGAAGAAGGACGAATTTCTGTACGGCTGAGCTGAAGGACGAATTGCTGCGGCTAGGGTTTTGCTGGAAGTTTGACCAACGTTGACTTTGGTCAACGCATGGTCCGAATGGGCTGAAATTTGTTGGGAAGTTCGATTTTGGAAGGCCGTACTGTTTGGCACAGAAATCGAGGTCAAAGGGTTGACCAAACTGCTGGCACATTGACTGAAAACACAACGCCCTTCGTTGACTTTGCAGGCAGGCGTTGACTTTTGGAGTTGACTTGAGTTGACTCGGTTGCGGTGGAGGGCTGACTGTAGCATTACATTAGGTTGGGCGATCAAGAGACTTTCTTGGTTAAACATCTTGATGACATAGTAGCAACACCACCACATTTGTTTTAAGTTTGTCATCTATAAGATCATATATGTTGTGTTCTGTACGCATTTTTGTATTTGTAACCTGTTTGTTAGCTTTAGTGTAGAAAGGAAATGAAGTTGCTTCAAGCATAGAACATCTACAAAAATTTACATGGTATCGGAGCCTGAGGTGAAGACAAGCCCTATCTTTAGCAATCACCATCGGAAGAAATGGGTTCCACAAGTTTTGAATTCAAGGAGAATGACAAGCTGACTGGAAGGGAAGACTTCCATGCCTGGAAGATGATATTAAATCTCAAATTGGAAGACCATGATCTCTTGGATCATGTGCTGGGTAAGATTCAAGAACCTCCATCCAATGCCACTGCTGCTGCTAGAAACAAGTATAAGAAGGGAGAGATCAAAGCAAAGCTTATGATCAGGGAATCCATACATAAGAGTCTGGTTGCCTATATATCTGAACTAGGCACATCCAAGGAGATGTATGACAAATTGATCCTTATGTTCAAAGTAAACAATGTGAACCAAGTGCTATTCCTCAAGAGCAAGTTGAAGAATATGAAGAAGGGCCGGGATGAGTCTGTTCAAACTTACTTTTTGAAATTGACCGAAACAAGGAACAATCTGCTAGCTATTGGGGAGACAATAGCTGATCGTGAGATGGTTCTCACCGCACTTGGAGGACTTCCATATGAATGACAAGTATTCACAACCACCATTCTCAACAATAATACCATTCCTAACTTTGATGAGCTTCTGTCTAGATGTATGCAAGAAGAAACAAGGATGAAGGAATTCGATAATGACAGAAATGCTGCCTATGGTGCTCATTCTCGAAAGAAGAACTCTAGTGGTCCTAAGGACAAAGGAAGAACAAGGGCTCAAGAAAAGAAGGGTAAGTGTTTCACTTGCCATAGGCCTGGTCACTATGCTAGAGAATGCCCCTTCAAGAAGGATTCTCCTGATAGTGATGATAACAACAACAATCGAAGGAATGGGAATCGAAGAAACGACAAATCCAAAGGAAAGAGGAAGGCTCACTTTGGTGGAAACAATCAACCTTCTAAAAGGTCCAGAAATACCAGGTATGAGGAGTCTAATGTTGTTGATAAAAGAAATGAGTATATTCTTGTGTCTGCTCTCTCAGCTGCATCTCCGCCCGACACTATGGATGTCTGGCTAATCGATAGTGGTGCCTCAAGACACATCACCGGATTCAAGGACACACTTTCTGACATGGTTGAAAGGGATACTAATCTAGAAATTATCCTTGGGGATAATGCCACATATCCCGTGAAAGGGACAGGGACTGTGACCCTCCACTTGTCTCAAGGACAAGTCCTACGTTTGCAAGATGTACTCTATGTACCTAAGTTGAAGAAGAACCTTGTGTCTGTATCTGCCATGGAAGACAAAGGATTCAATGTAACTTTCTCTGATGGAAAGGTGCTCATGTGGAAGGAGAGCTTCAAGGAAGCTATCTCAATTGGTTTTAGAGTTGGTACACTCTACCAGGTTGGAGGGAGTCCGTTGGGAGCAATGACTTGTGATACTATTCGACAAACCGAACTATGGCACCGAAGGTTTGGACACCTTCATTACAAGGCCCTTCCCGAAGCAAGGAAGGTGGTGACAGGGATGCCTGACTTTGGAAATAATCATGAAGGTGTATGTAAGGGCTATGCTGAAGGAAAGCATACAAGGGGACCTTTCCCCTCAAGTGTCACAAAGACATCTAATATTTTGCAACTGGTCCATTCTGATCTATCTGGTATGTTGCCCGTGACATCCCTGGGAGGATGTTCTTACTACATGACATTCACTGATGACTTCTCTCGCAAAACCTGGATATACTTCTTGAAGAAGAAGGATGAGGCTTTCATGTGGTTCCGTACCTTCAAAACCTTGGTGGAAAATATGACCGGAAAGAAGATCAAGATTTTGAGGACTGACAATGGCACTGAATATGAGTCAAATGAGTTCAAAGACTTTTGCAGAGAAGCTGGCATTAAGAGGGAGACTACCACTGCATATACTCCTGAGCAGAATGGTGTTGCTGAACGCAAGAATAGGACTATTATGGAAGCTGCCCGTGCCATGCTATGTGACCAGGGTCTACCAAAGTTTCTGTGGGGAGAAGCTGCAAATACTGCTATGTACATTCAAAACCGATGCCCTCATTCCGCTCTGGACTCCAAAACTCCCGAAGAGGTTCGAAACCACCATTCGATCAATCATAGCCCTTGCTGCTACGCAAGGATGGAGTCTTCATCAGATGGATGTCAAGACCGCTTTTCTGCATGGTGCAATAAAAGAAGAGGTGTATGTAGAACAACCTCTGGGATTTGAAGTTCAGGATCGAGACACTCATGTCTGCAGGTTGAAGAAAGCCCTCTATGGGTTAAAGCAAGCACCCAGAGCTTGGTACGAGAGGATGGATAGTTACTTAATGAAGCTGGGCTTCACTCGAAGTAATGCTGATCCGAACCTTTACTTCAAGGTTGTACAGGGGAAGCCTCTCATTCTAGTGCTGTATGTGGATGACCTCTTCCTGACAGGTGCTGACCCTCTCATTCATCAATGTAAGAGGGAGCTCGCTGCTGAGTTCGAGATGAAGGACCTAGGACTGATGCACTACTTCCTAGGCCTAGAGGTCTAGCAGAGACCTGGAGAGATTTTCCTTTCTCAAGGAAAATACATTGTGAAGCTTCTGGAAAGATTTGGAATGGTGGACTGTAAGTCCGTGTCGACACCGATGGAACTCAACTTTAAGAAGTTGAGTGGCAGCGCTGCTGGGCCTATCTTGGCCAATCCTACCGAGTATCGTCAACTCATAGGAGCTTTGATGTTCTTAGTGAACACCCGACCGGATATATGTTTTGCAGTGAACACTTTGAGTCAACAGATGGTTGAGCCTCATCATTTTCACTGGGTTGGTGCCAAGAATCTTCTGAGATATCTTCAGGGCACGATAAACCATGGGCTGAGATACACTGCCGGGAGTGTGACACTCCGTGGATATACTGATGCCGATTGGGCTGGCAGTGTGGTGGATCGTAAGAGCACATCGGGATGCTGCTTCAATCTTGGTTCTGCTTCGATCTTATGGATGAGCAGGAAGCAGAAGTCGGTGGCTTTGAGCACCGCGGAGGCCGAATACATTGCTGCAAGTATGGCCTGTTGTGAAGCAGTTTGGTTGCGTAAACTCTTTAGTGAGTTGTTTGGACATGTGCTAGATACCACTGTGATACTCTGTGATAACCAGAGTGGGATTCGTATGACTGAGAATCCTGTGTTCCACGACCGATCCAAGCATATTGATATCAGGTACCACTTTATCCGGGATATGGTACAGCGAGGCGCCGTAAGGCTCGATCATATAGGAACTGATGAGCGGGTCGCGGATATTCTCACTAAGCCCCTGGGGAAGGTCAAGTTCCTAACCTTCCGTGAGAGTCTTGGTGTCGTGGAACGACCCTATGATGTGGGTCCTGTTGGACGATGAGCTCTGGGAGCTCTGGGGGGCTTTGGGGATAGCTTCTCAGAGCTATAAGCACTCATAATGCTTCTGCCCCACCCTTGTGATTATTGAGCTGGTTCGCCTCTCATTTATCTGTGCCCCGTATGCATCCTACCCATTGAGTTCAGGGCTCATAGGAAGTACCTCTCATTTGGCCAATGAGGTGGGAAAAGCTAGAGACTAGTAGCAAAGACTGATGGACGCATCAGAGATTGCCGTACTCTCTATCTAGGATGGCACGGTCCAACCACTTGATCTGGGATCAAGTTTAGTGAGGTCTGGGACCTCTGCCTGACTTCGAGTCAGATGAACCAACTTTGGGTTGGTTGGATACTCTTTATGAGTTTGATAGAGGTTTCGAACCTTTGGACTGATTATGTCAGTCGGGGGATGATGTCTTTGTGACTGACCCACTTTTGTTCTGAAATAAAGAGGCCAGCAAAGCAAGTTACGGCGGGATGACGCACGATGTTTATTGCACTGATGGATGGAGTTCTCCCTAGTTGAGAGGAAGTGTTAAATTTGGACAACTAGGTCCAAACTCCATGTTATGATGCTCAGATTAAGAGGCTAATATTTTTGTTGGATTCCTCTTTCGGAGAGGTGTAAAATCCATATATAATATGTCTTAATCCGATGAGCAGAACATTTATTTTTAATTTATTATTCATAATAAATTATATGTGCAGGTCGGCCTTAAGGTTTCACACCCCCAGCAAATGTGTCACACACTCCAATGATGGATATAAATACAGGCAAAGTTGGAGAGCATTTCATCACAACACAACACACATCTTCTTCTTTCATCTGATGTAGTACGAGCTCCTTAGAAGACATTTCCAGCCCACACGTGTGAAGAAGGACGAATTTCTGTACGGCTGAGCTGAAGGACGAGTTGCTGCAGCTAGGGTTTTGCTGGAAGTTTGACCAGCGTTGACTTTGGTCAACGCATGGTCCGAATGGGCTGAAATTTGTTGGGAAGTTCGATTTTGGAAGGCTGTACTGTTTGGCACAGAAATCAAGGTCAAAGAGTTGACCAAACTGCTGCTGCGTTGACTTTTAGCTTGCTGCCCTGCGTTGACTTTTCTGGACAGCGTTGACTTTTTTGGAGTTGACTTGGGTTGACTCGGTTGCTGATTGGAGGACTGTTGTGACACATTCTGGGTTGGCTGACCAAGGAGACTTTGCTGGTTGAAGCATCCTGTTGACCGCCGTAACGCACCATCACATTTTTTCTGTTTCTCGTTTGTCTTCTATAAGATCCACTTATATGTTCTATCAGCATTTTACTTAACTATTTGTGTGATTATTTGTAAGAAAAGTAAAAGTTGTCCAAGCATAGAACATCTACAGAAATTTACAAGTGAAATTCAACGTCACAGTACCCCATAATGAGGAGAAAAGTATGCCCAACTTTTATTCTTTGTTCTCACCTGTAAATTTGAAGATGGTATCCATTGTTGTTGTTTGCAAGCTTTTCATGTAGGCCGTACATCAGCATTTAATACTGTAATATCTAGGCTCGAAATTCAAGGGGGCTGTATAGCATTTATTTTTATTTCTGTTTTGCTATTTGCACATTTTCTGAGGCGGTGGTTAAGCACGGAAAACGAGATAAGTTGTATTTGTTACTTGCTGAAATTTTCTGAGTATTTCTCTTTCACTTTAAAAGCTATTTATCAGAGATGAGAAGAGCTTTCGAATTGGTTTTCCCCAAGAGTTTTAGGGGGTTTTTCCAGGGTCATGTTGACCAAAAATCAACGTGTCTATTTTCTGTGTGTGGCTGATTTAATTTTCTGAGTTTTTATTTCTGCATTTCAGCATTGTGAAATTTCCAGAATTTGTCTTCATAAAATATATATATTTTTTTTCAGCTTGTTGAATGTATGGCTATGGGAATGGGCATTTAACTTTATGGGAGAAATAAGGAGAAACTGAAAACCGGGGTTGGGAACAAAAATTTCTACAGCGATCTCAGCCATTGGATTTAGGGATTCCCCAAAAGTCACTTAGGGTTAGGTTAAAGGAGGAAAAGGAGGGAAAATGTCATTCTTTCTTTCATGAGAAGATTGAGAGAGGAGAAGAAGAAAGCTAAGGAGATTTTCTGAGCAGTGAGAAGAAATAGGGCAACAGTGAGGAGATTCAGTAAATCCGTACATCAACATTTATTGGCACAAATCCCAAGGCAGAAAATCTGTACAGCAGAAGTGAGGCACTCTATCCAAGAAAGGAGGCACGAAAATCGAGGAAGAGTGCAGTAGCATTAAGCACGCATTCCAAGGTAAAAAACTGGGCACAAATTTCGAGGGGAGGAGTTGCTAATATTTTCGGCACAAAAATCGAGAAAAGGACAACAGCTACAGCCCGGTTTTCTAAGCAGTTTCTAGGATCGGATTTCAAGGAGGGCTGCTGCACAAATCTGTATAGTCCATACAATTCCGTATAGCCTGTTCCGGCACGCTTCTCGAGGTGCCTGTACAACATTTATTAATGCTATAATATTTTCTGTTTTGCAAGTTGCTGATTTGGCACAATTCCCGAGGTGATGTGTAAGCACGGACATCGAGATAAGTCTGTAAATTTGGTTGCTGGAATTTTTACTGTGTTTTTCTGTTTCATTGTAAAAGTAATATTGAGAAAATAAAGAGAAGCTTTCGAACTGGTTTTCCTCAAGAGTTGTAGGGGGTTTTCCCAAGGTCATATTGACCAAAAATCAGCGTGTCTATTTTATGTGTGTGGTTGATTTATTTTTTTGAGTTTTTATTTCTGCATTTCAGCACTGTGAAATTTCCAGAATTCGTGTTTTTAGAAAATATTAAGTTTTTCAGCTTGTTGAATGTATGGCTATGGGAATGGGCATTTAACTTTATGGGAGAAATAAGGAGAAACTGAAAACTGGGGTTGGGCTATCAAATTTCTACATGGTATCAGAGCTATTTTGTTGGAAAGTGGAGTTTGGGACAACAAGAAGAAAAATTACAGCGAGCTGATTTTTCATATAGAATATAGTGCCTTTACTACAACAATGTTATTTTCAGTTTATTAGGACAACAAACATGTCTTTGGGCTTGAGGGTGGAGGATAGGTTGGATGGGCATAGTAACTACAGTGTATGGAAAGAGAGAATGCAGAGCATCTTTGAGGAGGCAGAAGTCTGGGATATTATGGTGCATACCACACAACACCCTGTTAATGTGCCTACTGACTCTGATCAGATGACAGATTTTAATTAGAAGAATAACAAGGGTAAGAGACTAATTTTGGATGGAATCAAAGACCATTGCATTCCTCATATGAGGGGAAAGAGATATGCTCATGAGATGGGGACAACATTGACCAATCTCTACCAGAGTACCAATGAGAACAGGAAAATGGTCCTAAGGGAGAAGCTGAATACCATTAAGATGGGAAAGACTGATAGTGCAACTGGATATCTCACAAAGATTACTAATGTGAGAGATGCATTGGCAACAATTGGAGAGGTCATTCCATCCACTGAGTTGGTGCGGATTGCAGTGAATGACCTTCCCAGTTCATGGCTGAACTTTGTTGATGGGGTTTGTGCACGCGAGACCCTTCCCACTTGGGAGAGGTTCTGGGATGATTGTATACAGACAGAAATCAGAAAGAGCCAGCGTGGGGTAGCCAAACCAATTGAGCAGGATGAGGGTGTAGCACTATTGGTAGGAGGCAAGAAAGGCAAGGGAAAGATGCAAGCTTCCACAAGTCTTGGTGGGGGCAAATGCAAAGGTAAAGGTAATCAGGTGAACACGCAGAAGGACTATTCCAAGGTGAAGTTTTGGAATTGTTAGAGGATGGGACACTATGCAGTTGTGTGTTCGGAGAAGAAGAAGAAGGGGAAGAACAAGACTATGGTAGCATTAGCAGAGATAGAGGACTTTACGGATAGCTTTGACCGAGAGTTTGGGTTCATTGCTTGTGAGTCCACTAGTGCAGGATCACCTTCCACGGAGGGTGCAGGATCACCTTCCACGGAGGTTGAGAGGGAGTGTGCATTTCCCTCCACTAGCGGAGCATCTTCAGGTATCTGGTTTGTTGACAGTGGGGCTTCACGTCATATGAAAGGACTCCGTGAGTACTTCTCAGAGCTTTCAGAGTGTGGCACTGATATAGAGGTAGTACTCGGAGATGGCAGCGTTGTTAGAGCAGTCGGTGTGGGGACATTGACATTTGATAGGGAACCCAAACCTCCCTTAAAGGTGTCAGATGTTCTATATGTGCGAGAGATGAGGTAGAACCTCATATCCGTCTCAGCATTGGAGGACAGAGGGTATGAGATATTGTTTAGGAGAGGACAGGTGCTTATATATCCCAGGGGCGCTTTAGCTGATTCAGCTAGAGTGATTGGTGTACGCCATGCAAAGGTGTACAAGTTGGCATTTCAACCCCTTTTGGCATTGAGCAGTAGTATCGGCAGTAAAGCTAGCAGTGTAGAGCTGTGCAAGATTTGGCACCGCAGGATGGGGCACACGTATCATGGAGCCTTGAGGACATTGCGGGAGATCACTACAGGTGTGCCAGATTTCAGTACTGATCACATTGATACATGCAGAGGATGTGCGATCGGCAAGTTTGCCAAATCCCCTTTTCCCTGCAGTGATAGTAGATTGACTGGAATACTTGATTTGATTCATTCTGATGTGAGCGGTCGGATGTCTCATGTTTCCTTGAGTGGATATGAGTATTATGTTTTATTCATTGATGATCACTCCAGGAGGACTTGGATTTATTTATTGAAGACCAAGAGTGAGGTCTTCAAGCGGTTTCAGGAGTTTAGAGCTCTTGTGGAGACTCAGATAGGTTGGAAGATCAAGTCCCTGAGGTCGGACAATGGAGGGGAGTACACCCTTGGTGAGTTTGTTGATTATTGTGCGGAGGCAGGCATTAGGAGGGAGTTCACAGTTCCTTACAACCCTCAGTAGAACATGGTTGCAGAGAGGAAGAACAGATCCATCGGAGGGGTTGCCAAAGCCATGCTATATGATCAGGGGTTACCATTGTTTTTGTGGGCAGAGGCTTGCAACACTATTGTATATTTGCAGAACAGGAGTCTGCATCGTGCCTTGGGGCATGTGACTCCGAAGGAGGCTTTTTCTGAGAAGAAGCCTGATGTTGGTCATCTTCGTATCTTTGAGTGTATTGCATACTCCTACGTACCCAAGGAGAAGAGGACCAAGCTAGAGCCCACCGCAGAGAGGGGTATCTTTGTGGGCTACAGTGAGACGTCGAAACCCTTTCGGATTTAATATCCTGCACAGAGGAGATTTGTTGTCAGGCGGGATGTGCAGTTCGAGGAGGACCGAGCTTTCAGGAGGTCACAAGATTTCGAGTATCTGGATCAGCCAGACCCTCAGGAGCAACTGAGTCAGTCGCAGGGATCCAGTGGCCAAGGATCAGGAGGATCCGAAGGTACATCGATTACGTTGTCAGGTCCATCAGCGAGCAGTGGCTCACAGAGTCAGAGGGGTGGTGCTTAGGCAGCATGCAAAGCAGTCCCCAGAGCAGTTCACTAGGGGATCCACTGATGGATAGTTCACATGGTACTTCAACGTCTGTAGTTTCAGGTTCAGGCAGGAGGACAACAGACAGACAGTCAAGAGTTTAGGCTCCTGATGAGGAGTAGTTTCATTCTCCAGTGGGAGAAGTGTGCTCAGGGAAGAGGAAGCCCAAGTGGCTTCAGGATACCTTGAGAGAGGCCACATTTGTTGCTAGGCTGAAGAGGCCGGTCAGAGAGAGCAGACCACCTGATAGGTTTTGTAGCTATATGGCAATGGTTGCGAACATCATTGACTCTGAGCCTTCTAGCTATGAGGAGGCAGCTAGCCAACAGGTCTGGAGAGAGGCCATGCAGGAGGAGTATTCTTCTATCATGAAGAATGATGTTTGGAAGGTGGTGCGGAGGCCTGAGGGCAAATCCGTGGTTACTTCCAGATGGCTTTACAAGTTAAAGCATGCTGCAGATGGCAACATTGAGAAATTCAAAACAAGGTTTGTGGCTAGAGGGTTCTCCCAGGTAGAGGGAGTAGATTATGAGGAGACCTTCGCTCCCGTGGCTCGATATACTTCGATTCGCTCCATCATATCGATAGCAACAAAGATGGGTTGGAAGATCCACTAGATGGATGTGAAGACCGCATTTCTCAATGGCTTCATATAAGAGGAGGTGTACATTGAGCAGCCACAGGGCTTTGAGGTGCATGGGAAGGAGTCCCATGTGTCCAGACTGAAGAAGGCCCTTTATGGCCTGAAGTAAGCTCCCAGAGCTTAGTACTCCAGGATAGATACATACTTGCAGGAGATGGGTTTCACAAAGAGTGAAGCAGATCCGAACCTTTACTTTATTGTGATAGGTGAGGAGCCTCTCATTTTGGTGCTATATGTGGATGACTTGGTCATTACGGGTGCAAAGAGACTCATAGAGAGCTGCAAGAGAGATCTTGCGTCAGAGTTCGAGATGAAGGACATTGGCTTGATGCATTACTTTTTGGGTTTGGAGGTGTGGCAGGAGGAGGGGCATTTCTTCCTGGGACAGGGAAAGTCTATTGTGGACATCCTTGGCAGATTCCACATGGAGGATTGTAGACCTATGTCGACACCGATGATCACCAACTGGAAGAAGCTTCACGATTCAGATTCTGAGTTGGTGTATCCCACTTTGTATAGACAACTGATTAGTTCCTTGATGTATTTGGTCAACACTAGACCAAATATATGTTTTGCAGTCAACACGATGAGCCAGTTCATGTGTGAGCCCAGGAGGGTGCACTGGGTTGTTGCAAAACGCATTTTGCAGTACTTGCAGGGGATAGTGGAGTATGGTCTGGATTATAGGTAGGGAGATGGAGTGAGATTGGCAGGTTACACTGATTCTGATTTGGCAGGTTGTTCTTCTGATAGGAAGAGCACTTCAGGGTGCTGTTTTGGGTTGGGTTCGGCAGTGGTGTCGTGGTTCAGCCGAAAGCAACAGTCAGTGGCATTGAGTTCAGCGGGAGCAGAGTACATGGCAGCTAGTCTAGCTAGTTGTGAGGCCATATGGCTTCGCAAGATGTTGTTTGGCTTATTTGGTGTCGTTGAGACCTTCAGTGATATACTGTGATAATCAGAGTTGCATTAAACTCACGAAGAATTCAGTGTTTCATGACAGGTCAAAGCATATCGGGATCAAATATCATTTCGTGAGAGACTATGTTCAGAAGGGAGCTGTGAAGCTTGAGTATATTCCCATTGATGAGCAGGTTACAGATATTCTTACCAAAGCCTTACCATGAGGCAAGCATGTCTACTTCAGAGACAAGATGGGTGTGGTGAGGAACACCTTCCTCGGTAAGAGGGAGTGTTGAAATTTGGTTACCGGAGGACAGGTGGTTCCCTAAGGCTTTGATCTTTGGCCTAGGGAAAAGTGTCCAAAATAATTTAATTTTTCACCTAAAGTGACTTTATAAAGTTATAAAGTCAAATCTAATTTAAAGTGACTTTAATAAAGTCAATGTGAAATTAGAAAGGGAAAAGTGACTTTGGAAATAAATGACTTAAGTGGGTCTTTATTAAAATGGGGCGAATTAAAAAATAGAAAGTGAGATTTAAATGAGCATTTAATCTCAGCCTTAGATCTAAAGCTATCTCAACCATTGGATTTAGGGATTCCCCAAAAGTCACCTAGGGTTAGGTTAAAGGAGGAAAATGAGGGAAAAGGTCATTTCATTCTTTCATGAGCAGATTGAGAGAGGAGAAGAAAAAAGCTAAGGAGATTTTCTGAGTAGTGAGAAGAAAGAGGGCAACAGTGAGGAGATTTAGCAAATTCGTACAGTATCGTTTATTGGCACAAATCCCAAGGCAAAAAATCCATACAGCAGGAGAGAGAGGCACTGTTTTCAAGAAAGGAGGCATGAAAATTGAGGAAGAGAGTAGCAGCATTAAGCACACAGTCCAAGGCAGAAAATTGGGCATAGATTTCGAGGAGAGGAGCTACTGATATTTTCGGCACAAAAACCGAGGAAATGACAACTACAGCACGGTTTTCGAGCCAGTTTTTGGGCTCGGATTTCGAGGAGGGCCGTACAGTTTGTACAATTCCGTATAGCCTATTTTAGCACGCTTCTCGAGGTGGCCGTACAACATTTATGGCTGTCATTAATGCTGTAATATTTTCTGTTTTGCAAGTTGCTGATTTGTACAATTTCCGAGGCAGTGTGCAAGCCCAGAAATCGAGATAAGTCTGTAAATTTGGTTGCTGGAATTTTTACTGTGTTTTTATGTTTCACTGTAAAAGCAATATTCAGAAAATAAAGAGAGAATCTTTCGAACTGGTTTTCCCCAAGAGTTGTAGGGGGTTTTCCCAGGGTCATATTGACAAAAAATCAATGTGTCTATTTTTTGTGTGGCTGATTTATTTTTCTGAGTTTTTATTTCTGCATTTGAGCACTGTGAAATTTCTAGAATTTGTGTTTTCAGAAAATATTTATTTTTTTAGCTTGTTGAATGTATCGCTATGGAAATGGGCATTTGACTTTATGGGAGAAATAAAGAGAAACTTAAACCGGGGTTGGGTTATGAAATTTCTTCCGAAATTCGAGTTTATTTGAGGCTCTTATAAGAAGTTCTGGGCAGGTTTTTCTCTGTAGTCATGCGATGCTCTCATCTGTGGATATATGAAATATGAGGCTCATTATCTCAGGAATCAAGGACGAAATTTGAGCTCCTGTTGTGGATAGATATTCGGCATCTTATGGATTGTTTTGTGGACTCTCTAGTGGATTGACATGTGGCATCTAGTGAACAGACCTGTGGCAGATCTCATATGGATTATTGTCTTGATGGAATGCTGATTTGGCACTTGGGTAATTTGGTCTATTGGTCAGTTTGGTTATGACTTGGATATCACTCTTGTTGACAATGATTCTATAAGGAAAGGATTGCTGGGTTTTCCCCATTATGGGTTTTCCCACGGTAAAAATTTTCGTCTCTAGTGCACTGTGGTCTCTATTTTCTTGTACTTGAATGGTTAAATTACAAAAGTATAATTGCTTGGTGAAGAAAAAGGAAAGGCTAAAAAGGACAATAATATCTTCACAAGTAATTATCAAGATTAGAAATTCAACTTGCAAACGAATTCTAACAGGTCTTTGCTTCTGATCTTTAACTTGCTCTTCAAATGAAGTCCATCTCACTTCTTTTTAGTGGCTGCTCTCTCAACCATGCTCTGAAACCATGTTGAATTTTCTATAATAGAAATTGATCTTCTAATCCGATAATTACTTCCTAATGATTCATCAATCAATTTATCTCATGCCACAAATATTATTGAGCAATTATACATAGAAAATTTCAGGCATAATGCAATGATAACAGTAGGATCATAAAGAAACAACCATGCACAATAGAGCCAACAAATTTACCCTGGGAAAACCCAACCTTGGGAAAAACGCAGCAAACTTTTCTTCTTCGGAGAAATTGTTCTTCTGCAATATTTACAATTCAAAATTATTCTAGGAGTCTGTGCCAAAATCCAGGTCAAAGATACCAGTGAAATCTTGTCAAAATATCAGCCCGTCAATGCTGGTCAAACCCTTTAAAAATCACTTCTGGTCAACTTTCGGCCTAGTCAACAGTCACCTGTGGTTAACTTCACGTCTATGGTTGATCCTTGCTCAGACCTGTAGTTAACTTTCTGTGGTCAAACTTGTGGACAACCCTGCAGTCAAAACTCAGTCAAACTGTCTTCTATGCAGTCAAACGGTCCAGATTTTCGGGCAAACATGGCCTCTTTTCTTGGTCAAATTCAGCTTGTAACTTCGGTCAAAGTCAGCCAGAAGCTTGGTCAAATGAAGCAGATCAAACTTTGTCAAATGAGCAGGTCAATGTTGGTTAAATGGCAGCTTCAAACTTCAGATTTCCTCCTTTCCTCGCACATGTGGATCGGAAAAAAAGAGATTGATTTGATGTCTGAATTGGTCAAAAAGGAGGAGGTCAACTTGTATTTATACTAGACAAATTGTGTGGACTATGACCAAGGGTCACACCCATTCACTTGTGGGGCCAACTTGACTTTTGGGGCCTACATGAAGCCCAAAATAATAATTTTAAATTTTCATTTTGTACAATTTTCTTTGGCCGACTTGGGAGGCCTTTTGGCATACGGGAATAGTAAATACCTCCTGATGCTACAAAAAATCAAAAAGTTTAACCTCTGCCATCTGTAGACCGCTATGTTGATTTTTCTCTGTTAATTAGACAAACACGATTTTCTGCAACTGATAATTATTTCCAATGATATATGATATTACTTTAGCACACCCCCGAACATTATTAAACAATTACACTCAGAAAATTCAATTGTAAATGCAACAGAAACAGTAAAGATCATAGTAGAATAGCCATGCACAGTAGGCACCAGAATTTTTCTCTGGGAAATCCAAACTCGGAAGAGAACCCAAAAATCTTTTCTAGGAGAAATTGTTTAGTTCATCAAAAGTACAATCTGATATTTACAAGTCAAACTTGGTCAACCCATACCAAAAATACAGCACTGGTCAAACCTGGTCAAACAGGATGAAATTTGGACTTCTGCAGCAGCAAATAAGCTCAGTCAAACTGCCCAGAAATACTCGGTCAACAATACAACCCACACATGTGAGGTCAAACTCGGTCAACTGCATGTTAAATAGATCACAGAGCAGCTTGGTCAACACAGGTCAAACAAACCTCAGAAACTTGATCATTGCTGGTCAAAACAGATTTCAGAAGGCCTCGATCAACACTGGTGATATGCTGGTCAAACTTTGAGTGTCTCCGAAATTCGGCTCCTTAGAAACTTTGGCCTCTTCCTCAGATTGCTTCCAACATGTGTGAGAGAGAAATATGCGAGTGATGAGTGAGTGAGAAAATGAGAAGTTCAAGTGCCTTTTTATAGTGATTTTAGGGTTCCAAAGTGGCATGTCTCTTTGCTTGGACGACCTGTACTTTTGGGGATGATTTGAGCAAACTAAATTTAAAATTAAATTAAATTTTCTTTCATAAGCCGACTTGTGTAGCTGGGGAATACCTCCTGTAGCTACCCAAAAATCAACACACTAGACACTCAGCTTGAGGATTTCATTTTAATAATATAACTTGAATGAGTTTTTATCATATTTCTTTGAATTCTATTACATATAACATTAAATTTTGGAAGTTTTAAATTTTATAATTTCTTGAGCTTAATGCTGAATTTTATTTTGAAACCATCATGCTAATTCAAAATGGAACTTTGAAACTAAACTATATCTGCACATATTAGTGCCTCTGGTTGTCATTTTCTATCATACGTTGAATGACTGCAAATTTAAATAGGAAATAGTCCCTTATAAAGCTTGAGGTGGCACCTGCTCGCTGTTTACTTATACTACTAGTGCTGTTTATATCAGTGTTGCGAACATCTTGATAACATCCCGATCTTATCTCAAAAACACGATTTTTTTGGCTTAGCTGATGTTTGCCGATTTTTAAAGATAGTTTTTATGGTATTTTAATTTTGTCGATGTTTGCTGATTTTTACCAATATTTTCCCGATTTTTTTGATTTTTTGGTTTTCCGACCCTTGCCGATTTTATCCCGATCCCGATGTTTGCAACATTGGTTTATATCAATGTTATCGGAACCGAACCGGTTATCGAACCGGAAAACCTTGTGGACCGGGAACCGGTCGGAACCGGACCGGAACCGGAAAAAAACCGGAAAAAAACCGGTTTACCAAAAACACATAAAATATTCATATTTTAAAGAAAAACCAAATATATTCATGTACATCCATATTAATACAAACCATTTAAGCACAAATATGCAAAAATTTTCATTATATAGGTGCAGATAGCCAAAATAACACTTAGTGCAAAACATCGCTGAACAAAAAATGTAACAAACATCAAGAAACAGGCTCTAAAAGGCCTTTATAGTCCAAACTAACATGTTAGATCATAGTATTATACTATAGCCTACAATACTACAAGTTACATATGATCAAATCATCAATCATCATCAAAATCCCTAAGTCACCTGATACGGGAATACGGGGATTCGAAGAATCGGATACGAGTACAGTGACCCCGGAACAGGATACTTCTGGGATACGATACGTTATATATTATTTTATTAAAAATTATATATATATATATATATATTAAAAATTAGATATTTTATTTAAACATAGATTTATCTATCATCTTCGATAGTCAAGGTTTTGTTTGAGTGATGGGTACATTTTTAGTAGGGTCATGATAGAGGAGTTTGACAACCAATGTCACTAACATCAAGGTACATAGAGGGATTGGTGCTCTTGATTAAATACGAGTTCCATACCCTAATACATGACATAATTCGATGGAAACATTGCAATAACCCAATCCTGAAAAACTGATAAGTCTGCTGGATTTTGAATGAGATCTAAAATTCTACTTTCTCCATATGAAATCCAATGAGGTTGGAACCACTCTCAAACATCCCGAGTCATTTCATGGTAATGTTAAAAATTTAAGTAAAAGGATGAAAATGAAGATTAAGGAGAATGTCACTTTTACTTTAAGAATTTAACATTACCATGAATAGTGTGAGGGAAATAGAGGGGGTGGGGGTGTTTAAGTAGCTTTAGGGGGGGCTAGGGTAGTGTTATTAACTAGGAAAAATAATAATTTAGAAAAAAAAATTAAAAAAAGTAAGAAAAAAAAACTTTTTTTTTTAGTGCCCAGGCTTGTGAACCGGTGGAACCGGTCTCTGAACCGGACCGGTACGGAACCGGCCGGTTCAGTGACGGAACCGGCCGGTTCAGTGACGAACCGGTCATTTCCGGTTCGGACCGGTTTTGCCTCCAAACCGGTCGGACCGGCCGGTTTTTCAGAACCGGTTCGGTTCTGATAACATTGGTTTATATATCTTCCAGTACTCCATCATACATGTGCCTAAAATGGTATCAGCAGGAGTGAGATCAAGAAATCCTTTACGAAGCTTGGGGTGGCACCTCCTTGCCGTCTATATATATGCCAGTACTATTGCGGTTTATATATCTGCCAGTACTATTGCGGTTTATATATCTGCCAATACTACATTACCCATGAGCAATGATGTCAGCAGGAGTGTGATCAAGAGAATTTCTTATCAATGTGTGATTCTATATATTGTTGCATACACCAGTGTTAAATTTTTAATCAATGAAGACACATAGTTCAGTAGGGTTATCTTTTAGTAAAGTTTAGGAACAAATTCTTAGCATACATTATCACCATGCCCCTTGCTAGCGACACATGCATGATGCAGATATGATCACCAAACTCTCTACTAGCTACATGTGCATTATGCAGGGGAGGATAGCTTTGTCCAAAAGAGTAGAAATAAAAAGATATGGCTGTTGAAGAATATAACTAGGTTCGGTCTTTATAAATCTATAATTGTCAAAATAAATTTTATTATTTTTAAAATGACTTATTAAAGCATGGGTTTCATGCTTGGGTCATTATTTTCTAGGTCAAGGTCCCCATTGAGGACTTCTAGGTTTTATTTGGAGTCATTAGAGTCACTGTCCATTTTATTAGACCCTTCTTGGGCTTTTTTTATCATGTAAAAATAATTATTTTTGATTCAAATAAGTCATTTGTCACCTCCACACCAAGTTGGCCCTTACCTGATGAAGTTGACCTACATCAGGGCAATTCGACCCGCATAAGAGACTATATATAGAATAACAGTTCGATTTATTTGGAGCATCAGTCACTCAAGTTCAATACACAAGAAGGAGAGGTAGAAAAGTGCGAAGTTGCAGGAAAAGGAAGAAGATTGCAGGGAAAGACAAGATCGAAGTTTTGGGCCATGTATCTCTCACACGTGCGAAGTTACTGGGAAATTGCAGGGGTTGAAAATCTGAAATTTACTGCTGGTCAAAGTTCTGTTGTTGGAAGTCGAAATTCTGCTGCGCAGAATCAAAGTTCGCGGTCGAAGTTGCTGCTGGAAGGTTATCAAATGAAAAAGAAGGAAGGGCTGACTTGGTGATTGTAGGAAGTTTGTGTCTAGGTCAAAGAGTCTTAGATTATCTCGTCTTGTCTTATGAATCCACTGAAGGAAGAGGTTTGACTGGGTTTTCCCCTTGGGGTTTTGCCCTGGCTGTGCGCCTATATCTTGTGTTTCTTGTTCTTGTGATCTTCATACACATATAATTTGGTAATTGCTTGATGCAAGATAATATAATAAAGAAGTAAAAGAAGCCAACATAATCCACAAGTAATTATCAAGAAAAAGGAATCAAACCCTAATTCTACTGGCGTTGATTTTTCAACATGGTATCAGAGCTACGGTCAAGGAAGATTGGAGATCACTTTATTGGCTTGAAAGGAAAGGTTACTCCCTCTATGATAAGATACTTGAAAATGGGATTCAAAATTGTAGGAAGTTGGATTAAAAGAATCATCTACAACTTATCTAATAAGGTAAAAAACAAAGGGTTGTTGGTTGCACTCACAGGTTCACTCAATGATGACAACACATGGATCCTTGATTGTGGAGCATCAAGACATATGGCAGGAGAAAGTAAACAACTTTACACTCTATCAAAGGAACCAACTTCTCATGCGGTGGAGTTGGGAGATAACAACAATTATGCAGTCAAAGGCCCGTGATCAACTTCATTGATGCTGTAAAATGGAGCAACGCTACATCTCAACAATATAGTCTATGTTCCGGGTTTGAAAAAGAATTTACTTTCAATTTCTTGTTTATAAGACAAAGGAGATAGAATTTCTTTTGTATATGGTAAAGTTATGGTTTGGGGAAAAGATTCAAGTATTGATAAAGCAAGGGTTATTGGAATACGTGAAGGAAGTTTATGTAGAGTCATAACACCATATCCTCAAGCCCTAGTTCACATGGATATCAATCCCATCGAACTATGGCATAGAAGATATGGACATAAACATTAAGGTCATCCCCTCTCTTAATCAAATGGAAAAGGCATCCCCGATATCAGAGAACATTGTGAAACAAGGATGTGCTTTGGGAAACAATACAAGGAAACCCTTTACAAGCAGTGAAACAATGTCTAAAGAAATATTAGACCTCATTCACTTAGATGTGTGTGGGCCTATGTTTGACAAATCACTTGGAGGTCATCTTTATTATGTGACCTTCATTGATGATCACTCTAGAAAGACATGGCTCTACTTTCTCAAGAAAAAGGACGAAGTATTTGAGAAGTTCAAGGAATTTAGATCTGAAGTGGAGACGTTAACCAAAAGAAGAATAAAGACTTTGAAATCTGACAATGGTGGGGAATACACTTCAAAAGAAATAATTGCATGTTGTAAAGAAGCAGGTATTGAGAGGGAGCTCATTGTTCCCTACAATCTTGAGCAGAATGGAGTTGCATAAAGGAAAATTAGGACACTTTAAGAATGTATACGAACAATGATTTTTGGTCAAGATCTAAAAAAAATTCTATGGGGAGAAGCATCAATGGCCGCAGTATATATACAAAATAGAAGTCCTCATAGAATCGTTGAGAATATGACACTTGAAGAAGCGTTCATAAGAAAGAAGCCATGTGTTGACCACCTTCGAATCTTTGGGTTTTTTGCATATATCCATGTTCCAAAGGACAAATGAAAGAAGTTAGACTCTACAAGCATTAAAGGGATCTTCATTGGCTACAATATTTCTTCAAAAGCATATAGAATCTACGTCAAGGAAGGAAGACAAATTGAAGTACGCAAAGATGTTATATTTGATGAAAATCATGCCCACAAAAGATCCAAGGATATTCCTATTGACTCCGATGACGAGGATATACCGCTATTTGAAGAAGAAAAGCACCATGATAAAACTACTACAATCCAAGAAGAAGAAGAAGTACCAAGTGAGCCTATTCAACCTGTGATCATACCCGACATAAGGAAGAGGCCAAATTGGTTAAAAGCTACTCTTGAAGATGCCGAAGGACATGGAGCTGCGCAAGGAACTTTTAGAGAAAGCAAAAGACCAAAAAGATATTTTGGATATGTAGCATATAGGACAAAACTATTAGAAGCTAAACCAACTAAATTTGAAGAAGCTGCTCATCTAGAAGGATGGAAGAAGGCGATGCAAGAAGAATATCAATCCATCATGAAGAATGGGATTTGGAAAATCGTTCCTAGACCAAGTGACAAATCGATTGTGACTTCAAAATGGATTTACAAAATCAAACACGTTGTTAATGGAAGCATAGACAAATACAAAGCTAGATTTGTTGCAAGGGGATTCTCTCAAAAGGAAGGCATAGACTATGAAGAAACCTTTGCACCTACTGCAAGATATACTACTATAAGATCTTTGGTTTCGTTGGCTGCAACAATGGGATGGAATATCAATCAAATGGACACGTAAAAACAACATTTCAGAATGGAACCATCAATGAAGAAGTATACATTTAACAACCCAAAGGCTTTGAAATAAATAGCAAGAACACTCATATTTGCAGACTCAATAAAGCCCTACATGGCTTGAAGCAAGCTCTTAGGGCATGGTATGCGAGAATGGATGCATATCTCTTAAGAATTGGGTTCGTCAAAAGTACTGTAGATCCAAACCTCTACATCAAAGTGGTGGATAATGAGCCTGTCATTATTGTACTATTTGTGGATGCTTTATTTATTTCAGGTGTGGAGTGGAGGATACAAGAATGCAAGAAGATGCTGGCAGCCGAATTTGAGATGAAGGATGTGGGACGTATGCATTATTACTTAGGTTTGGAAGTGTGGCAGAAACCTGGGGAGATATATTTGGGGCAAGGAAAATACATAATCGAGTTATTATAGAAATTCAATATGATGGATTCCAAGCCCATGACTACTACTCCCATGATCACCAATCGTAAGAAGTTGAGAAGCTCTGACTTTAGTCTCGTAGATCCTACTAGCTATCGTAAGTTAGTTGGTTCTGTAATGTATCTGGTAAATACTAGACCGGATATATGTTTTGCTATAAACATTCTCATTCAATTTCAGTTGGAGCATCGTCATGATCATTGGATAGCTGCCAAGCATATATTAAGATATCTACGTGGCACTATACATCACTTCCTAAAGTATGACAACAAGGAAGTCAAATTAAAAGGTTTTGCAGATTCTGATTGGGTTGGCAGTGAGACTGATGGAAGGAGCACTACAGATGGATGTTTTAGTTTGGGATTTGCTATGATTTCATGGATGAGTAGAAAGCAAGATCCTGTTGCATTAAGTAGTGCTAAAATAGAATATGTTGCTGCATGTGAAGTAGGAAAGGAAGCTGTATGGTTGAGGAAACTTCTGTCTGATTTGTTTGGGAAGCCTCTAAGTCCTACTATGATAAATTGTGATAATCAAAGCAACATCAAGATGTCTGAAGATCTCGTGTTCCATGCAAGGATGAAGCATATCAACAACAAGTACCACTACATTAGAAGCTTGGTACAAGATGGGATCGTGAAGCTACAATATGTTCTGATTGATGAACAAGTAGCTAATGTGTTAGCAAAGTCCCTTCCTAATAAGAAGTTTGAATATCTTAGAAGTATGCTTGGTTTGATTGATATTGTTGATTTAGTTGATAGGAAGTGTTGAAGCATCTACATGTGTCTGATGCTTGGGAGGACATATACATGTGTCTGATGTCTAGATCCTGAAGTGGGAGGGTGGCATTGGTCATAGAGCTCTGACCTTGGATACACACCTAGATCCCTGGGTTGATGGTTAGTAAGTAAGCCTGATGGTACCTTTAGTGGCTGAAAGCTTTAGTCCATCTTAGTCTCACCTGGATAGATTACCCTGGTCAGGAATATAGTCCTTGGCATTGAGTCTGCTGAAAATCTTTGTAGTTCATGTATTTTGAGATCTTCCATGTACTTGTATATATATGTAATTATGAATACCTCCCTAGTTAAGAGGAAGTCTTGAAGAATGTAATTAGTTTTGGTCTTCATAAATGTATAATTGTCAAAAGAAATTTTATTATTATTAAAATGACTTATTAAAGCATGGGTTTCATGCTTGGGTCATTATTTTCTAGGTCAAATTCCCCATTGAGGACTTCTAGGTTTTATCTGGAGTCATTAGATTCATTGTCCATTTTATTAGACCCTTCTTTGGCTTTTGTATCATGTAAAAATAATTATTTTTGAGTCAAATAAGTCATTTGTCACCTCCACACCAAGTTGGCCCGTACCTGATGAAGTCTGTCTACATTAGTGCAGTTCGACCCACAAAGTAGGCTATATATAGAAGAGTAGTTCGATTCATTTGCAGCATCACTCACTCAAGTTCGATACACAAGAAGGAGAGGCAGAAATGTGCGAAGTTGCAGGAAAAAGAAGAAGATTGCAGGGAAAGACAAGATCGAAGTTTTGGGCCATCTATCTCTCACACGTGCCAAGTTACTGGGCAATTGTAGGGGTCGAAAATCAGAAATTTACTGTGGGTCGAAGTTTTGTTGCAGGAAGTCAAAATTCTGGTGGTGCAGTATCAAAGTTCGAGGTCGAAGTTGCTGTTGGAAGGTTATCATATGAAGAAGAAGGAAGCGCTGACTTGGTGATTGGAGGAAGTTTGTGTCTAGGTCAAAGAGTCTTAGATTATCTCGTCTTGTCTTATGAATCTACTGAAGAAAGAGGCTTGACTGGGTTTTCCCCTCATTGGGGTTTTGCCCTGACTGGCCTCCTATATCTTGTGTCTCTTGTTCTTTTGATCTTCATACACGTATAATTTGGTAATTGCTTAATGAAGGATAATATCAAGGTTGCAAACATCGCGATCGGGATTAAATTGGTGAGGGGAAAAAAACAGAAAAAATTGTAAAAATTGGGAAAAAATCGGCACATACAAAAATATTCATTTTTTTTCAAGTTTTTTAATATCCAAAGCATCTACAGAATAAAATAAATGCATTGACACATAAATATGAAAAAAAACTAATATATAAGATGTGTAATATCATGTCTAGTGCTACATCACACATAAAACTGAATCCTGTCCTGAATACGAAGTCCTGAGTCTCAAGAGTCAACTCAGCCTCAAAATATCAACAAAAAATAAAATAATGTATCTCATATCATGAGTCATAATTTCATATACAAAGGAATGTCAATGCACCATATAACCTATGGTCCTATACTACTGATTTCCTCTGCCCCTCTTGCGAGAAAATACAACAGCTTTGCCTTTCTCTCTAGATGAAGAAGCTGGCGGCACTGGCAATGGGCTCTGTCGTGCTCTAGAAGTAGAAATTGAAGCACCATAACGGGAACCTGAAGCACTAGGAGCTAAAGGAGGTAGACCACGTGCTCTACCGGTAGTAGTGGTAGGTGGTGTCACCTCCTGCTGCTGCTGCTGCTGCTGCTGCTACTGCTTCTTCCTCGTCCTCCTCTGAGTCCTCCCCCTCCACTACCTCCTGCTCTATCCAATCAGGGGTTGACTCCATGACAGGCCTCCAAGCCTCAACCCTCCATTCAGCAGTGGTGTCAATCGCATCTAAAGAGATGGCCTCCATATCAGGGGTCCTCTCAAGTTGTCTCACCCACAATCTAAGATTGTAGTAGACGTAAACCATGTCATTGAGTCGCTGGGCCTCCAACCTGTACAAGGGTCATAAATTAATAAATTAAATATTTAAAAAAAAAATATTTAACGAATTCAAAAAATCAGTTGGAATATTTTAAGTTTTTTACCAGTTGTGCCTTTTGGTGTGTATTTTTTCAAATACACTCCAGTTGCGCTCACATCCTGAAGCGCTACATGTTTGGCCGAGTATTCTAATGGCAAGTTTTTTGAGTTTTGGTAATCTACAACCGTAGCTCTTCTACCATGCATCTACAAGTTACAAGTTACAACAAATAAGATAAACTTATAAAGTTACAAACATAAGAAAAATTTTAAAATAATGAAAATCTTACCTGGCATTTTAGTAGTCCTATCCTGGACAACCATGTCGAAGCTCAAGGTGCCACCTGCCATTCTGTACACCTCCATCTCTTTGGATATCTCTGCACGTTTTGATGGATTTGACACCATCTTCTGAACACAAGTGAAAAAGTCATCCATGACCTCAACATCAAATAGGAAACCACATGAATAAGCAAATGCGGGGTTCAGGAAGACCCCTGCAGCATGAATGAGACGATGGAGTGTGTTGTTCCATCGATCATCAATCACTTCCCATAAAAGAAATTGTCTCTGAAACCCCTCATCACCTTTATCATCATAATAGCTGCGAACAGCTTCTTAGGCCCTATCCATGGCAGTGTTTTAAAAACCGGCCGGTTTGAACCGAAAACCGGCCAAACCGGCTGGTTAGACAGCCCGGCGGTTGAAACCGGCCAGGCAACCCGGCCAAACACCACACTTCGCCTGTTTTTCAGATAAACCGGCCCTAACCGGCTGGTTAGGTGCCAACATGTACGCGGGTGGCAGCGGACCCACTTTTTCCGATTTTATGAAGTGTCAGGGCTGAGTTGGAGGCAAGGGGAGGGTTGTTTCCCTCCAAAAACACCCTCCCCAATCTTTTATAAGGAGGAGCAGCCTCTCCTTTGTCTCACACCAACTCATTGAGTCATTTGCTGTTTGTGAGTTTGATTAAGAGCTTGGAGAGTGTTGAATGTTTGCTGGAGCAGTTATCTTGGAGATAGTTTGGAGCTGTCAATAGCATTGGCATCTTCAAGAGGACACTAAGGAGGCTAGTTTGCATTGCCAGGTAAGAATTTGCACTTGAAAAATCCTTCATTTCATTGTTGTTCATGTATTTATTTTCCGAGTTCTCATGTGTTTAGCAGCTAGCTATTTTATTGCTCTAAAATCTCTAGTCCTATCATCTAAATTTCAAACATGTAACAAGATATTAATGTCAAGTGCTTTTAGAGAGAGAGCTTATGTGCACAATTAGGATTATGGAACTTCACAAGGCAACAAACGCTAGTGTTCTTATCCAATAGCACAATAAAACAAATATTTTCCACAAATGAACTATTAGAGCATGAACAACAGAAACCTTATGTTCAATGAGCAACAATGAATCTTTTATGACAGCAGCAAGCTAACAGTGAGCAATTATTTTCTTATGTTCCAATCAAAATAACTTAGTCTTTTATGACAGCAGTGAGTTAGAGCACTTTAGATGCAAAATGAGATGTCAAAATGTAAGTGAAACAATCCTCTACCATAACCACTTTGCAAACACCAAATTCATAAATGAGTTAGGTCTTCTTATGATGCTAACATCACTGTTATAGATCAGACTTGTTGATGCTTATGACAGTCCTCAAAACTTCATGAAATATGCCAAACAATGCATGCCCATTAAATGCAATTAACTTATTAGTGTCTTGGGAAACTTATGAGTTAGTTGAGTGCACTTTTATGAATATTTTAGCACTGTTATGAAATGATTATCTTGCTGTAGCCTGTAACTTGTAAGGAAACAGTGAGGAAACAAAGGGTTGGGATGCAAACCAATAGGCCTATTTTATTGCTCTAAAATCTCTAGTCCTATCATCTATGCTATCAAATTTTGGATGTTTGAATGTGCATTTTTTTTTGTAAATTTAGCTCTTAGCTGCAATTTTTTTTAAATGGGAGATTTATTTCCAAATTTCAATTATTTCAAGTCAAGATGGCTCCAAAAGCCAAGGACAGTGCATGGGTCCATTGTGATGTGATTGATGGAAAGATGGTATGCATATTTTGTCAAAAATGTATTGGAGGTGGGGGTATTCTTAGATTGAAACATCACTTGGCTGGGATAAGAGGCAATGTAACACCATGTGATGCACCTAATGAAGTGTTAGGTCCGATTAGGGCAGAATACCTTGCCAAGCTTGAAAAGTTTGAGGAGACTAAGGCTAGGGAGAAGGCCATCCAAGATGAAATTGCAAGGAAGAGGGAAATAGTAGAAATGATGAGAGAGAGTGGGTATGAAAATGATGAGTATGATATTCAAGACTCCTATTCTATCCCTTCCACCAATAACCCCTTTCAGTTTGTTCCTCCTGTTGCCAAAAGATCAAACCCAACAAAGATACCCAACCTCATGAGTTATTTCTCGTCCAATGCTAATCCCACAACCCCTGCGAGTGCCACTGCCTCCATGTCCCAGCCAACTCCAAGTCGTCAACCCACTTTGGATCAACATTGGAAAAAACAATGCAAAGAAGCTTCTCATCAGTACATTGATAGATGGTGGTATGATTCAGATATCCCATTTAATGCTGCTAACTCACCTTATTACCAAGCTATGTGGGACTCTGTTTTTGTTGCAGGAAAGGGCTTCAAAGGCCCTACTGCACATGAGTTAATGGGAGCTCTTTTGCAACAAGAGATTTCTAGTATTGATGAGTATTTGACTGAATATAAAGAGTCATGGCTCAAAACAGGTTGTTCCATCATGTCAGATGGATGGACTGATGGAAGGAACCGCACTATCATTAACTTCCTTGTTGCTTGCCCTCGAGGAACAATGTTTTTGAGATCAGTTGATGCATCTGATAAGGTGAAGGATGCAATCCTTCTATTTGAGCTTTTGGATGAGATTATTCAGGAAGTGGGAGAGCAGAACGTTGTGCAGGTTATCACAGATAATGCCTCAAACTATGTTCTTGCTGGAAAGATGCTTGAGTCCAAGTATAGTACCATATTTTGGACTCCATGTGCTGCACATTGCATAGACCTCATGCTTGAGGACATAGGCAAACTGGAATGGGAAAAAAGCACTGTAGAGCATGGCAAGTGCATTACAAAATACATTTACAACCACTCATGGGTATTGAACCTAATGAGGAAAAACACAGGGGGCAAAGAGCTTGTTAGGCCTGCCATTACGAGATTTGCAACTCACTTCCTCACGTTGCAATGTCTCAATTCTCAACAGAAAAACCTGCAGAAAATGTTTTCTTCTGATGATTGGACTGAATCCCGGTGGGCTCGTAGACAAGATGGAAAAGACATCAAAAAGAAAGTCTTTGACAATTATTTTTGGAAAAGGTCTTCAGAGCTGGTAAAAATTACTGAGCCCCTTGTTAAGGTGCTAAGGATGGTGGATGGGGAAATGATGGCAATGGGATACATTTATGAGGCTATGGATCAGGCCAAGGAGCAGATACGGGCAGCTTACAAGGACAGGTTAGCTAAATATGGCCGGATATGGGAGATCATTGATAACAGATGGAACAATCAACTCCATCGTCCTATACATGCAACTGGGTATTTTTTGAACCCAAAGTATCATTATAGAGCTCGGCTAGGAGATCAGCAGGATGGGGAGGTCAGATCTGGATTGATTGATTGCTTGGAGCGCATGGTCCCTAACCGTGCAGACCTTCTGGAAACACATAAACAAATTACTCTTTTCAGTATGGGAGCTGGTACCTTTGGAAATAACTTGGCAAAAATGGCAAGAGATGTGGATCAACCAGGTAAGTACTAAGCAATTCCAATTTGTTTTTCTTTTCATGTTAAATTGTTTGTAAATAAGTAATGAAATGAACTATGTTACTAATGAATGTCTTTTTATTTGCAGCACATTGGTGGGAGTCATTTGGCGGCCATTGTCCTCAATTGCAAAGGTTTGCAATTAGAATCCTCAGCCAAACTTGCAGCGCTACAGGTTGTGAGCGCAATTGGTCTGTTTTTGAGCGCATACACACAAAGAAGAGAAACTGTTTGGAACAGAAACGGTTAAATGATCTTGTGTTTGTGCAATACAACCTTCGCTTGAGGCGGAACCAACTGATGCGCAAAACACCTGATCTAGATCCCATTGTGTTGGATGATATTGATCCAACATCAGAATGGGTGGAGGAGATTGAAGATCCAGTGTTTGAGGCTGATTTTGATTTTGATGCAATAATAGCGGGGGGTGAATTTGAAGCAGATTTGGTGGCACCATCAGACGCAGACCCAGGATTGGTAGCTGCATCAAGAAAAGGCAAACAACCAATGGTCGACACTAGTCACGCACCTCGAGCAACTCGTGCTTCCATTAGGTCCACTTCTATTGTTATTGGTGGCAGGGGTACTGAGGTTGCAGATGAGCCTGAGGCAGAGGCATCCTCAGACTCTGATCCAGATGATGTCTATGCAGCGCCAGCAGCCGATGTTGATCCTGTGTCTAGTAGCGGTGATGACTTTGATGGTTGATCATCATTCATGTGTAGTCTTGTATTAGGCCAATGGCCTCATAGCTTGTAGCATTGTTTTTGGACTTTATGGGCCATTTGGAGCCTCATTTCTTATGTATTTTTCGATGATATGTATTGCACTCTGTGCCATTTTGATATATTCACCTTTGCATGGTATATAAATGAGCAAACTTTGCATATTTTTGTCTCTATTGGCTTGGAATCATGGTTGCAAATCTTAAAAATAGTTTTTTTTATTAAAAAAATAATTATTTAATGTATTTTTTTTAAACCGGTTCATTGGCATCTGACCGCTCCCGGTTAGACCGGTTCCGGTTAGAAACCCGGTTCATTAGGCCACCGGTCCGATCACCGGTTCCGGTTTTTAAAACATTGATCCATGGCCTCATACAAGTAGCCCATTGCGGGCTTGTCTCCATCCACCAATCTAAGAACCTTTACCAAAGGTTCAGTAATGCTGCACACCTCTTCCACTCCAGCCCAGAAACTTTCCTGATATGACACCAACCTGCGGATGGCCTCTCCCTCTGATTTGTGACTGATAGTCAAAGCACGCCACTCATTTGAAAGAAACAATCTCTTCAAATCCCACTTAGAATTCAAGAGGGATTGAAGAGATATGAAACTAGTGGCAAATCGTGTAATAGCAGGCCGCACCAACTCCTTCTTGTTGGTGAATGTCCTCATCAAATGAAGCACAGATGCATGATTATATATAAATTTTGTGATTCTCTTTGATGATTCTACAATCTCTTTGACAAAATCAATGTTTCCGATGTCCTCCAACATCAAATCAAAGCAATGTGTAGCACAAGGTGTCCAAAATATGCTCGGATACCTCTCCATAAGCATCTTGCCAGCAGAAACATAGTTTGCAGCATTGTCCGTTATGATTTGGACAACATTTTGGGGCCCAACCTCCAGAATGAACACATCTAATAAATCACATAATAATCTTGCATCTTTGACATGTGCAGATGCATCAACAGATTTCATAAACATTGTCCCCTTGGGACAATTGACCAAGAAGTTAATAAGGGTCCTACCCCTTTGATCAGTCCAACCATCTGACATCACAGTGCATCCTGTGACTTCCCATGATGCCCTTAACTCTTCCACTCTCTTGGTGCAGTCAGCTTTCTCATTTTGCAGAATGCGCCCTTTAAGGTCATTATCTGAAGGGGCTTTGTATCCTGGGCCAACAACAGCGATAGCATCAATCGCAGCCTGATAAAATGGATTGTTCCTGGCAACATTGAAAGGAATATCACTCCAAAGAAACAGTTTTCCCAACAACTTATTAGCTTCTTCCTTCTCCTTTTTTTTAATAAGGGAGGAGATAGATGGTTGTGCCCCGGGAGTGGTTCTAGGAACAAAAAATGAGGAGGCAACTGCGGGGCTGCCTGTAGAAGAGGCTGATGCTGAAGAGCCACTACCACTCTCACGGTCAACTCCAAACCCTGATATTTGACTCTTCAGAGCTGCTTTGCTGAGTTTAGTGGTTTCTATTTCTCCCAATGAGTTCATGGCTCTTCTGATTATTTCTGGATTGGTGTTTGTGCAAGGGCCTACTTCATGCCCAGAAATTTGTGCTAGGTGGTATTTCAACCTGTATACCCCCCCGTCATGTGATGACCACATAATTTGCAAGTCAAGTTTGATCGGTCAAACCCCTGATCAGGTTCACCAAATTCCCATAAAGGATCTAATTTCCTTGGCATGTTGGAAACTTTGAACTTTGAACGTTGAAATTTGAACCTAGGGCACAAGAAAAATTGCAAGTTAAAAAAAAAATAAAAAAAATTACAATTTTACATACAACATTTTGATTTTTTTCACAAAAAAAACCCTCAACTCAATGCAAAAATAATGGGAAAGAATACATGTTGAAACACAAGCAAAAATAATGGGAAGAAACTAAGAGCACAAGAAGAAATATAAAAAACAAAATTTAACAAACAATTTTTTGCATTTTTGACCAAAATAAACCCTCTCCTCTCAATAAAAAAAAAAAAAAAAAAAACACAACCAAATGCAATCACAAATGATGAAAAATACATGGGTAATAGAAACCCATGGAAGAACAAGAAAAAAACAAAAAAAAAATGGGTCAAATTTGATGCCCATACCTGGAAAAAACGTTTTGCCGGAGACATTTGGTCCAAATTCGATTTTTGTTCGCTTGGCTTGCAAGAAATTCTTCACTTTTGTCCAATCTTGGGCTTGTAGATCACGTATCTCCCTCCTTGGCTCTCCTCCTTCACTCCTTGGCTCTCATAACCAAACCTGTCCATGTGAAAATGAAAAAAAAAAACATCAAAATTGCATTTTAATTTTTGTTAATTTCTGTACATGTTCTATGCCATTTCAGATTAGGGCACAACACTGAAGAAGATAGAACATACCAATAGATCGATAGAAGACAAGCCGAGACAGAGATAAGAAATGGTGGCGTTACGGCGATCAGCAGGATGCTTCTACCAGCGAAGTCTCCAATAGGTCATTCAGCCAAGCGTGTCACACATAACCCCGGAACAACCCAAACAAAGAATACGCAGCTCCAACGCCATCAACAGAGAGAGAATTCCTCCACACCAATGTGTGTCATATGAACTCCAAGTCTCTCCAATATATAGGAATCTTTAGGGGTGTGTGACACGTCCTTTAAGACATTTAAGTCAATATTTTATTCTAGGCCGACCCAGCACATAAGTGGAATAAATTCAAAGTACATGTTCTGCTCATCCGATCGAAATGATCTTTAGATCAATCTTACACCTCTTCGAAAGAGGAATCCAATAAAAATATTAGATGCGTCATGCGAGCGACTGGCAAGGTTGGACTAGTTGTTAATTTTAACACTCCCTCTCAAAAGTAGGGAGGAACTCGAGTCCTGGTGCAATCCAAACATCTGCATTGAATCATCCTTGGTAACTTCATTTCTTTGACCTCTTTATTTCGAACGAAGTGGAGTCGATCACCAAAGACATCATGCCGGTAAACAGTTACGACGGAAGGTCAAAAAACAGAATCAAGCCTCACGAAGAGTCACCAACCAACTTGAGATTGGTTCACTTGACAGAAATCGGCCCGAGGTCCGGAGACCTCACAAAACTTGATCCCAGATCAAGTGGTTGGACCGTGCCATCCTAGATAGAGAGTACGGCAATCTCTGATGCGTCCATCGGTCTTTGCTAATAGTCTCTAGCTTTTCCCACCTCATTGGCCAAATGAGAGGTACTTCCCATGAGCCCTGAACTCAATGGGTAGGATGCATACGGGGCACAGATAAATGAGAGGCGAACCAACTCAATAATCACAACGGTGGGGCAGAAACACCATAAGTGCTTATAGCTCTGAGGCTGCTCCCCAAACCCCCTGCGGGCTCTAAGAGCTCATCGTCCATCGGGACCCTCAGAATATCGTTTTCGCAGTTCAAGATTCTCACGGGAAGGTTAGGAGCAAGCCTTCCCCAAGGGCATTTGACGAGGAATATCCGCGGCACGCTCATCGGTCCTATGTGATCGGGCCTTACGAGTCGCCTCCGGCCAGCCCCGCCGTATCCCGGATAAAGTGGTACCGACCATCAACATCACTTGGATCAATGGTGGAACCGGGATTCTGTAAAATGAATCCCCCTGCGGTTATCACAAAGGATAACGGTGGCATCTAGCACATGCTCGAGCGACTCACAAGAGCTTTACCGCAGCAAGTGACTTCACAACGAGGCATACATGTTACAATGTATTCGGCCTCAGCGGTGCTCAAGACTGCCGACTTTAGATTCCTGCCCGAAGCAGATCTACATGTGAAGTAGCATCCAGATGTGCTCTTGCGATCCACCACACTGCCAGCCCAATCGGTATCTGTATATCCACGAAGTGTCATACTCCCGGCAGTGTATCTCAGCCCATGGTCTATCGTGCCTCAGAGATATCTCAAGAGTTTCTTGGCACCAACCCAGTGAATGTTATGATCAACCATGTGTTGACTCAAAGTGTTCACTGCACAGCATATGTTCGAACAAGTGTTCATTGAGAACATCAGGGTCCTTATGAGTTAACGATACTCAGTAGGACGGGCCCAACAACGTTGCTCCTCAACTTCTTAAAGTTGAGTTCCATGGACTTACAGTCCATCATACCAGAAAATTCATAATGTATTTTCCTTGAGAAAGGAAAATCTCGCCAGGTCTCTGCTAGACCTTCAGGCCTAGACATCAGTCCTAGGTCCTTCATCTCGAACTCAACAGCGAGCTCCCTCTTGCACTGATGAATGAGAGGGTTAGCACCTGTCAGGAAGAGGTCATCCATATACAGCACCAGAATGAGAGGATTTCCCTTGACAACCTTGAAGTAAGGGTTCGGATCAGCATTACTTTGAGTGAAGCCCAGCTTCATCAAGTAGCTATCTATCCTCTTGTACCAATCTCAGAGTGCTTGTTTCAGCTCATAGAGGGCTTTCTTCAACCTGCAGACATGGGTGTCCCGATCTTGGACTTCCAACCCCAAAGGTTGCTCCACATATATATCTCTTCCTTTATCACACCATGCAGAAAAATGCGGTCTTCACATCATCTGATGAAGATTCCATCCTTGCGTAGCAGCAAGGGCTATAATAGATCGAATGGTGGTATCTCGAGCCACAGGTGCAAATATGTCATCATAGTCTATACCTTCCTTACAGGCAACGAATCTTGCCTTGAACTTTTCAGCACTTCCAACAGATCCATACTTGATCATTTCGAGGTGACAACTGCTTTGTCCTATGGTCTTGGGACCACAGCATAGCATCCTTCCAGATTGATGCTTTACGACTTTCTTAAAGGTATCCAAAGTCAGATTGTACAAAAGTACTCATGGCTGCTAGATATCCTGTTATTAATATGGCTTCTTGGTTTTCCTTCGGAATTTCCCCCTCTGAAGCCATATGTCCCTGAGCCATGAGGATCTTCTTTCGTTGAACAAAGACATCCACTCAGGAGCATATACAGATATATCTCCCTCTTAATGTCAGCTTCTCTCGAGGGAGAAGACATCTGTTTTAAATGAGGGCATCCTAGACACCATCTTGGAATTGGGACCTGATCTCCCACAGTCAAAGCCATCCAACAAACTTTGCTGATCATGATTCATGATTCCAACCATGTGACTAAAAACTGCATAAACTTCCCAGTTCACATTTTAAGTTTACCATAACGCTCCAATGTAGGACTGATATAGTCACATGCTGCTGCTACATAGGTGTGTATCTATGTCACTGACATACAGGGGGAACATAACAACAAGCCTCAGCTTGTGTTAGAAGTCCTTTCAGCCACTACCTGTTATTCTGTGAGTAGCTCCTTCAAACAGCCTTCTAAGACTGCAGCTTCCAAAAAAACAAGGGATCCAATCTACCTTGGTTTATCCTGCACTTGAGGCTTTGCACCTTGAGTTGCATCCAGATCTGCCCATTTCTGGTTATTTCAGCAGACTGCTCCTAGTGCTGTAAAAATTTTTTTTGACCACTATATAGAATTTCCCCAAGGACTTCAGCAGTCAACCCTTAAAACTTCTAGCTTCAACATGGGTGTCTGTCTATGTCACTGTCATGATGACAGTGACATAGAATTATAGATTTAGAACTATCACATTCATCACTGCTAGCTGAATCTGCACTTCACTTACATCTCAAGGACTCTTGTCCTTGATGTACTAGGCAGGGTTCTCTTCCTCCTATACCTGCAAAAAGTACTGTTGCTCCATTACTTCTGGCTTAACTGCTGTCAAGGTCCTCTGCTGCTTCACATATAAGCTGATCAATCTGCCTTCTTTCAATGACAATGCTCCTTCAATGTCACTGATCAAGGCCTCGAATTCACCCTTTTATCCACGTATTTTAAAAAAAACAGCTCTGACCACGGAGGTTCCGAAAAAAAAATCGATGTGATTCAAGCTATTATTCACTTGAACAGTGATGTCGTTATTGATCCTTAAATCTGCATAGATTATAAAGGCACTGGTCCAATTAAATGAGCCTCAGGTCAAAATTTTTATTCACAGACTCGAGTTGCTCTTTCTAGAGATTCTCCACTGAGACAAACATCTCTAGATCCCAACAGCTTGTGAGCCATGTCCACAACAAATCCAGAATTCTTGTTGCTTGCTTCAGTTAGTACCCCATCAACAATATTATCTGTAAATTTTGACTTCCTCTTTTCTGATGCAGGAATCAAACACCAGTGGCCCAACCGCCAATTAGCATGAAAAAAAAAAAACAAGATAATAGCTTTAGCTGCTAAGGGTTCTGTTGCTTTGTAGGGATGATATTGGTCAGAGAATTGTAACCAGGAGTTGCTACAGCAATCCAACGGACGCAAACAGATACCACTTCCAGATCACATACTGTACCTTCTTCGCTGTTTTCCTTCTGTATTCCCGGAATTATTTGTCCAACTAATCCGTGCACAGCCCAGTGGAATAGAATTTGAACACTCAGCAGCTTTCATTTCAATACCAATTAAACCTTCGTGTTCTGTATATAGGACTGTGTCTTGTTTTATTCTTTTTTTTTTTTTTTTTTTTTACTCTGTGGTAATCTGCGTGTGATAGCCGGCGCTGCTCACGTCCAAATCAGAGTTGCATTCGCTCACTCTGTCCGATTTACAACGTTCATCAAAGATTTTTTTTTTTTTTTTTTTAATTTTTAATTTTTAATTTTTATTAGGTGTGCTTTCACCTCCGTGAGTTCTGCCTCACACAGAACTTCATCCCGCTCAACACGTTATTCACCTGACAGTCAAAGGTATTCCGCCTCGGATGCTTCAGCGCTGCAGATTTCGTCCTGGTTGCTGCCCACCAGCTCAACATTCTTGCCGGCCTTGAGGAATTGTGCAATTCTGTTGCAATCTGATCACCGCGATTGCACCCACGTCGTCTTCAATGAAATCAATACGCTTCAATTTCCTGAATTCCGTTCGCACCGATCAAACTCACAAAAGCTCGATCTTCCGTTCGATAAAGATTGAGTTTGATCGATCTTTAGAATTCTTTGCGCAGAGGCACCACGAAAGATTCCGTTCACACCGGCCAGGGCCCCAAGAGACTTTAATTATAACGATTTCTTCTACATCTCTGGCCCAAACGAGGAAGAATTTTCTGATCGGAAGACGTGATCACAGTTCTGCGTGCTCGTAATCTTCATGCTAACAAGGGCCTGAACTCCAGAATCAGCCACAGTGAGTATGGTCGCTTTTCTGCAATATACCCCCGTCCTTTTGAAATAACGGGTTTGCACGTTCACGCAAAGACGACAATCTTTGTGAACGACATCCACGGCAGCTTCCATTTCACGACGGCAATACTCTGCAGACATATGCTCTTCATCAACCTCGGCCTTCAACAGCAGCATACGCTGCTATTCCTCACAGCCACGATACTTTCATGCAAGCTCTGTCGACTTTTTGAAAGCTGCTCCACCGCTCTAAACCGTTCTTGACGAATCCACCGCCATCGCCAGCAGCAGCAACATCGGTTGCCCTGTAACAGACTGGCGCTCAAATCGTAATTGCTTTAGCTCAATCCGACTGGCATGGCGATCGACGGATTGGGCATGGCGTTCGACGCGGCTTAACGCAACAGAGGGCTCTCGCAATTTAGCTGCAAGATGGCAGCTTGAGCGCTGACCATTTCGTATTGTTTTTCTCCTCTGCGTACATGTATGAAGTGGCACCAAGATAATTTCCACTTCATATTTTGCTTTTACTTTTTCCAGAAATAATTTGGGTTGACCGTGTGATTTATGTTTCTTTGAAAGCGATTTATTTAACCTTGAAGCAGTCCTTCATTCTAGACGGCATGCCCTGAAGAATTTTGTCCTTACGCTGTCTTAAAGTGGACTCTCTTCCACGTTATCTTGATTAGACTTGCTCAGGCTGATTCAAAACAAGGGCATTGTCTTCAACCTTCCTCTGATACCATGTTAATTTCTGTACATGTTCTATGCCATTTCAGATTAGGGCACAACACTGAAGAAGATAGAACATACCAATAGATCGATAGAAGACAAGCCAGAACAGAGATAGGAAATGGTGACGTTACGGCGATCAGCAGGATGCTTCTACCAGCAAAGTCTTCAATAGGTCATTCAGCCAAACGTGTCACACATAACCCCAGAACAAACCAAACAAAGAATACGCAGCTCCAACGCTATCCAGAGAGAGAATTCCTCCACATCGATGTGTCAAATGAACTCCAAGTCTCTCCAATATATAGGAATCTTTGGGGGTGTGTGACACGTCCGTTAAGACATTTAAGTCAATATTTTATTCCAGGCCGACCCAGCACATACGTGGAATAAATTCAAAGTACATGTTCTGCTCATCCGATCGAGATGATCTTTAGATCAATCTTACACCTCTCCGAAAGAGGAATCCAATAAAAATATTGCGATCGTCATCTGAGCAGCACAATCGGAGTTTGGACCTAGTTGTCCAATTTTAACACTCCCGCTGTTTTATCATGCCACGATTTTTTGCCGATCGGCTATTTTTTCAAAAAATCGGAAAAACATCGCCGATAAAATCGTTGGCCAGAGAAAATCGCGATTTTTTGAAAACATCGCGATTAAATCGCGATTTTTTGAAAACATCGCGATTAAATCGCGATTTTTTGAAAACATCGCGATTAAATCGCGATGTTTGCTTCTTTGGATAATATAATAAAGAAGTAAAAGAGGCCAACATAATTCGCAAGTAATTATCAAGAAAGAGGAATCAAACCTTAATTCTACTAGCATTGATTTCTCAACAATGGCCGTCACTAGGAATTGAAGTTTTCAAGTAATCCTTTCCTGTCATATTGATTGGCATTGACCCATGGGCCACATTCCTTGCAGGGCTTAAGGTATTCATTGAATTTATTCAAATGAATTATAATCAAAAGTGCCTTAATTGTAAGAAAGTACTTCTAATGTCTGGTAGACTTGAATATTGTCAATCTTCCGTTTAAATGTCTACCCTACAAATACTTACTTCAGTTTGCTACCTACTTCAGAAAATAATTGGCCAATTTCTCCTGGTAAGTCCTTTATTTTGTCATCATAAAAGAGGCCAAATATATGTCTGAATTTAGGCAAGATAAGAGTTTGCATGTTTGTTTGTGTTTTAAAAAAAATATTATTACATGGTTATTAGCAACCTATAGAGTGGATTAAACTAAGATGTTACAAGAGGCAAGGAAAAATGCCTCTAGGTTTGAGTCTGAAATTCAGAAGGTTTGACGGGATGGTAGATTAGATGTACTTGCTGTGATATACATTTCTCTTTATTTTGGCACCTTGCTGGCATGCAAATTGAGTAAAAATTTTCAATATTCCGAGAGAAAATCATACTTGGTGCATTAGTTTTAGCATGCAAATCATGTAAAGTTATTCAAAATTCTGAAAGAAAATCATATTTGGTGCTTAATGCAGGATTTATTTGACATGCTTATCAGTTGATTTAATTAGATAAAAGAGTTACAATTTAGCAATTTATTCTTTACAATATTAAATACTTCCAATGCAAATTTATGCAAATATGTCCTAGAATTCTTTTTTATATTTTATGTTATGTAAGCCATGGATGTATTACATTATTGAAGCACTCTTTCAATATTCTAACTGTGTCTTTTGTGCTGCGTTCTTATCACAGTTGCTCAACTTACAACAAAAATTAAACACTTGTCTCAAGTACTACATAAGAAGGTGCTCTATTTTTTCCACCAAAATTTTAGATTTTACCAGTGTTCTTTCAGTGTTGATTTCCTATCTGCATTATTTCTAGCTTTTTTTTTCCCTAGTGATAATCTACGTATTTGGAGTTATTCTATGTTTCTTTATAGTGTGAAGGACATGTTTCATTTGGCTATATTTTTGATTTTAATTTTTTGGAATAAAAGTTGGTAAAAGAATGCTCATGCTTTAACACAAAAATGGGCGGACCACCATTCTTAAAGCCAAATCCCAAAAATTGGAGCTGGTTTAAGGCAAACCGCCCCTTATAATGAAGCCTTAGTGATAGACATACAAACAAAAAAAACATAGGGCCAATGCTCAATACAAACATCTAGCCTAAAGGCTAAAACCCAACTAGTCGTAGGAGGACACTAGTAATGGTTGTTTGGGGCCTTGCTCCATCCAATTATTAGAGGATCAACATGAATAAGCACGATGTCCCATTCATCAATAGTTGACTTTGGGGCCTTGGGACTTGTTACACCTCATATTGTATGAGATTCCATTTTGTGATTTTCATCGCATGGATGGATATTTACTACTAGTTCTTTGGAGGTTCTTGTCTTGGGGGAGACTCACTTCTCGTTGGTTGAATGATTGTGCTTGCTGCTTGGTGGTCTTCTCGTGTGTGCTTGCCATGTTGATCACCCCTTGGTTGCACTTATTGGTGGTTGTGGAGCATACTATCTCATTATGGTATGGTTCAGTATACATGCTTATCTTGGATAGGGATGATGGTTTTAGACCCTAAGGGGCTACATGACGGTGTGGTCTGCTTGCGTGTGCTTGCCTTGTTGATCACCCCTTGGTTGCACTTATTGGTGGTTGTGGAGCATACTATCTCATTATTGTATGGTTCAATATACATGCTTATCTTGGATATGGTGATGGTTTTAGACCCCTAGGGGGTTAGATGATGGTGCTATAGGAGGGAGATGTTTCTTAATGTTACACAGTGACTTGATGTGTTGACATATGTGATGTTGATGTCACTAAGAGGGGGTGTTATACATGGTGCTCATATGTTGGATGTGTTATGGGGAACACACATAATAATGGGATGGGTTGACATTTTGTTATGCCCTCTTCTCATATGATTTTGTTATTGTAGAATGATTCATGTCTCCTTTGTGGAAATTTCCTAGGTGATATAACTTGATGATGTAATATTTTCTAGGCATCACTTAGGGAAAATGTGTTTCATAATGTTAGTACCCTCACTGATTTATTATTTTCTAAGTTTGAGTTATTCAGAGGGGGGAGCGGGGGCTACTAAATATAATTTTATGGTGATCTAACCTTTTTTGTAAGGTTGGATGATGTAATAATCTCTTGGTGTTGTTGTATCTTAGATTGGGATTTATGTTTTGTTGTTATGATGGTGGGGTATTGCTAGGGAGAACATATTTTATTTACATGTTACAACCATAGTTTTAAAAACCGGCCAGTAAGAACCGGAAACCGGTCAAACTGGCGGTTCATTAGGCAAATGGGTTGAATCGGGCAAAAAACCCAGTTTAAGGGCCGTCTTAGCCAAAAAAAACATGTAATATCCCGTTTCAGGGATATCTCTAAAACACGGCAAACTCCAACCATAGATGGACTGGGAGGGCGTTTACCAAATATGCCACCTCTGGAAAGAGGATGAAATCTGGAGGATACCTGGCCCTTTCCAGACTCTGTCTAAGAGTATGAGATAAACACACCAAGTGTTATAGAACTAAAATGCCCGAAAATATATAAAGATAACAGTGCAGCAGACATACAATAGCATAGAAAGAATGTACGACAAATCATCCAGAAATATAGAGAGAGAATGCTAAGCCATTTTATTAAACTGAGAAATATAATGAAGTACAATAGGGGATTAGAGTGATGGCACCTAAACTTGCTCAAGGCAAGTGAAAAAATACTCTTAGAATACACAGGAAATGGCTGTTCTTTGAACTGCGTCCCAGCTGCTGGAAAACTGCCATGAAGCTGCTACTATTGAAATGAACTGATGACTAGGGGCTGTTCCCCTTGCCGGAATGAGCTGAAAATCTGGAATCCTCCTCTACTCACCAATCTCGGAAAAACCCAGAAACCATATTAGAAATGGCTGACCCCCGAAAAACACCCCCTTGAGGAATTATGCTGGCCTCCAACGCTCTGCGCAGAGGCTGAATAGGAATGAATGAAATACGGCCTCAAACTCCACCAAAATCCTCCGAAAGGCAAAGGCTGATCCTCTGCTCAATCTCCTGGCTCAAAACCCCTGCAAAAATCCCAATTCGGAGCTCCTCCTAGATGGACTGCGTCCTCCCTCTCAATGACTGCGCAGTCTCTCTGAAAGCACGGCTCCGCAACAAAAACCAAACACCAAACCTTCTGCAAAATGCTGAAGAAACTACCTTGCCCAAGCAGGCACTCGAAGTCCCCCGGGGCTAAGGGCGAGATCTCCGATCGGAGACACTCAACGCACTAAACAATGCTGCAGACAGGCTAAATAGCCAGTGTGCTGAAGAAGTCAAAACGACCAACTCAATATCATCAACAACGAATGAATCAAATGAGGCTCCTCCCTCTTTTATAACATTGGCCTTTCTCCAAACCCTAAGGCCTATTTCCTCAACGTAGCCTCCCTCTTGCCACGTGCTCATCCTCATCTGCGCAGTCTCTCCTAGTGCATACGTGGGCCCCCTCTCTACCTGGTGCTTGGCCCCCCTTGGCTCCCTTTAAGTCACAACGTTGTGCTACTAGGGAGTGGGTTTTATTCCACTAAGTGAGTTAGACCTTTTCTACTCACCTTTTTATTTATTAATAAAATATAGACGGCAAAATTGAGCAAAATCGAATATTCCAAATTGGCCACTGCTAATTAGGAATGTTACAGTCTCCCCCGACAAAATGTTGCTTGTCCTCAAGCAACTGAAGTGATGGATGCTGCAAAATCTTCTCACTCTCCCAAGTGGCATCCTCATTCGGCAAATGGCTGCGTAAAATCTGGCAATGCAAGCACTGGGCAGCTACTCATCACCTCCTTAAGCCTGTTAGAGGCTCGCTGCGCTGTATCCGACCAATTGAATGCCCCCTTCTTCGTCAAATTTGTAAGAGGTGCAACAAGCTATGAGAAACTCTTGACAAACTTCCTGTAATAAGTACATATGCCAATGAATCCTCGAAATTTCGTCACGTTCCTCGGCTTCGGCCAATCTCTGATGGCCCTGATCTTCTCCTCATGGACTCTCACTCCGTCCACTCCAATAATGTGACCCAAATACAACATCTCCGTCATCCCAAACTCACACTTGGAGAGCTTAGCATAGAACTGTTGCTCTTCCAAGATATGTAATACTGCCTCTATATGCTGGAGATGCTCTTCCCAAGTCCTGCTATATATGAGTATGTCATCGAAAAAGACCAATACAAACTTCCTCAGATGACTGCGGAAGATATGGTTCATGCAAGACTGAAAATTAGCTGGGGCATTGGTTAGCCCGAAAGGCATAACTAGAAACTCAAAGTGCCCATAATGACACCTGAAGGCGGTCTTGGGAATGTCCTGTTCCCTCACGCGAATCTGATGGTACCCTGATCTCAAATCAATCTTTAAGAAGAACTTGGCTCCTCTCAGCTCATCCATCAACTCATCAATCCTGGGTATAGGATACATGTTCTTCAGGGTCTTCTTGTTCAGGGCTTGTAGTTAATACACATCCTTAAGGTGCCATCTTTCTTTTTCACCAACACCACGGAAGAAGCAAATAGACTCGTGCTCGGTCTGATGTGCCCAAGAGCTAGCAACTCCTGGATGGCCCGCTCAATCTCATCTCCATAGGCTTTGGGATGCCTATAAGGGGTAGTAATCACTGCCTGAATGCCCTGCTCAAGCTCAATGGTGTGCTCGAACCCTCGGTTCGGTGACCGAATTGGTGGTATATCCCCAAACACTGCATCATACCTATCAAGGATGGCCTGTATATCAGGATGAACTGCCTGACACATGGTCTTTGCCTTTGATGCCTGCAACTCAACCACCCACTCTATGTCTTCCTTCCGGAAATCTGCCTCCATCCGGTGTGCCGAAACAGTCTGAGGTGGGTAAGTGTGCATCCTGCAGATCTTCTCGTGCTTCCCGGTCTTCTTATCATCCCAATCCATCTCCAAGGCCTCCCAATCTGTGGTGACCTTCCCCAGAGTAATCAACCACTGAACACCCAATACCACATTGGTATTCGGTATGTTGACCACGAAAAAGTGGTCGGTCATGGTGTAGGTACCCATCGTCACTGCTAACTCTGGAACATACCGGGCACACTGCTTTGTCTGAGCTCCTGGGACTAGAACTGAAAATCCATCGAAGCTCTCGGTCGGTATACCTCTCCGCTCGACCATCTGTGCATCGATGAAGTTGTGGGTTGCCCCACTGTCAACCAAAACTGATACTCGCTGGCCACGTACTGTCCCTCGTACGCGCAACGTCAAATACTTGGGAACTCCTCGCAATGTTGGAAGGGTCCCTCCTGTGGGTGCAAAAGTTGGACCTCCTATTCCTGGAGGTGGGGGTGGCAATTGATCCTGAGCTGTCTGACTATCTCCTGCCTCCTCGTCATCCTCGTCATCCTCTCCCCCGCTATCCTTGGAGAAGACCTCAATGAAGTGTGCTTTGCTAGAAGCACACCTATGTCCTGGTGCCTACGGCTCCTGACAAGTAAAGCACAACGGCTTCTTCTTCAGCTCCCTCCTGGCATCATCATCTGTCTGTGCCCGTCCTGGATTCCCTTTTGGAGGCGGAATCCTTACATCCTTCCCCTTGGGCTGGAAGCCCTGTCTCTGGGGGTAAGGTGTCCGAGTCCTAGGCAATGCATCCTGTAAATCTCGGGTCCTACTAATAGCATCCTGGGGTTTAGCTAGTCTAGTAGATTTGACTAGACCTTGAAGTGGCTTTGCTAACCTCTCCACAAACATATAGATCATCTGTGCTGCGGATAGATCTGGCACCATCACTGAAACCCTCAAGAAATCTGCAATGTATATCTCGGGGCTCCCAGTCAGCTTGAGCCTCGTCAGCTCAACAAAGTGCTGTTCCGGATCTCTCCGATCAATTCGCTCCATTAACCTCCTGGTAAACTCGGCATATGTCGTCACTGTAGAATGTCCGAGTGTAACCATCCCATGGAACCACCAGTCCTGGGCCTCACGATCCAAATGTAATGTCGCCACCTTGATGGCCTTCGTCTCCGACATCTGGTTAAGCTGGAAATAGATGTCTAGCTTTTCCACCCAAGACTTTGCCGAACTGTTTGATGAACCATCAAACGTAGGCAAATGGAATCTGCTAGATGTGTGGTGGGTATCTCCATCATGATAATGCCGGTGCCCTCTATGATGGTCGCGGGGTCTACTGTCCCGCTGGTGCTGAACAAAATCTCTGAACGAGAGAGCATCCCTGAACTCCTGCCCATAGGCTTGATACTTTGCAAAATAATCACACATGTGTCCGGGCTCTGCCTCCTGCTAGGCTCCTGCCCCTGTGTCTGCTCCCAAGAAGGTGGGCATGGTAGAGCGTGTAGGTGCATGTGAAGCCATTGGCTGAATAGTATCACGCTGAGCAGCACCATGCTCCGGCAAATGGTGGGATATACCTGATCTCTCACCTACCTGGAATACCTGTGGGGCCTCACGCTGTCTAGCTTATACAACGGTGAATCTCTGACCCATCACCTCAATCTGCCTCGCTAAATCCTGCACCGATTTGAGGAGTGCCTCCTCAAACTGTTTGGCCTCAGTATCATCTGCGATTGGCTCTCTCTGCTTTGAATCTAACACAGGCTCCTCCTGTTCTGCGTCTGTCACAGGCTCCTTCTGTTCTGTGTCCACCACCCGAACACAGTCTCCCTCTCCGTAGGTGTTCTCCAACCTACGCTCACGATCTCTGTACTTCTTGCCTCTGTAACAAATATATGGCCTCTTCCCTGGTGTCATAGACAACTAGCTCCACAGGTTGAGCCAGAACTATGCTCTGATACCACTGTAATATCTCGTTTCGGGGATGTCTCTAAAACACGGCAAACTCCAACCAGAGATGGACTGGGAGGGCGTTTACCAGATATGCTGCCTCTGGAAAGAGGACGAAATTTGGAGGCTACCTGGCCCTTTCCAGACTCTGTCTAAGAGTATGAGATAAACACACCAAGTGGTATATGTTGAAATTTGGTTATCGGAGGACAGGTGGTTCCCTAAGGCTTTGATCTTTGGCCTAGGGAAAAGTGTCCAAAAGAATTTAATTTTTCTCCTAAAGTGACTTTATAAAGTTATAAAGTCAAATCTAATTTAAAAGTGACTTTTAAGTGATAAAGTTACTAAAGTCTAATTTTAAAGTGACTTTAATAAAGTCAATGTAAAATTAGAAAGGAAAAGTGACTTTGAAAATAAATGACTAAGTGGGTCTTTATTAAAGTGGGGTGAATTAAAAAATAGAATGTGAGATTTAAATGAGCATTTAATCTCAGCCCTAGATCTAAATCTGTTTCAGCCATTTGATTTAGGGATTCCCCAAAAGTCACTTAGGGTTAGGTTAAAGGAGGAAAAGGTCATTCATTCTTTCATGAGCAGATTGGGAGAAGGAGAGAAGGAGAGCTGGAGATTTTTCTGAGCAGTGAGAAGGAGGGCAGCAGTGAAGAGATTTCAGCAAAGGTACAACAACATTTATTGGCACACATACCGAGGCAGAAAATTTGAACAGCAAAGGAAAGACAGTGTTTCCAAGTGAGGAGGCACAGAAATCGAGGAAGAGGGTACATCAGCAAGCACGCACTCCAAGGCACAAATATCAGGCACGCACTCCAAGGCACAAATATCAGGCACGTTTTTCGAGGAAGAGGGTGGCTGTCATTTCCGGCACAAAAACTGAGGAAGAGGACAATAGCTACAGCTCTGATTTTTTGGCACGGATTTTAAGAGAGGGTGCTATACGAAATCCATACAGTCTGTACAACAAAGTATGGCTGTTTCGGCACGCTTCCCGAGGTGGTCGTACATCATTTAATGCTGTCCTAAGGTGCTGTAAATTTTCTGTTTTCTGTTGTTGCTGATTTGGCACAATTTCCGAGGCGGTGTGCAAGCACAGAAATCGAGATAAGTCTGTAAATTGGTTGCTGGAATTTTTTCTGAGTTTTTCCTGTTTCACTGTAAAAAGCATTTTTCAAAAAATAAAAGAGAAGCTTTCAGATTGGTTTTCCCCGAGAGTTGTAGGAGGTTTTTCTAGGGTCATGTTGACCAAAAATATCAGTGTTTAAATGTGTTGAATGGTTGTTTTGAGCTTGCCGATTTTTATTTCTGCATTTTCCAGCATTCTGTAAATTTTCCAGAATTTGTGTTTTCAGCAAATTTTTTTTTTTTTTTCTTTCTGTTGTTGAATGTAAGGATATGGGAAAGGGCATTTAACTAAAAGGAGAAATAAGGTGAAACTGAAAACTAGGGTGGGAAAACAGGAAATTTCTACATGGTATCAGAGCTTGAGTGCTGAAAGTGCAGTTTGGGACAGCAAGAAGAAAAATACAGTCTACTGCTTTTTCACTCAGAAAATTCCAGCAAGCTGATTTTTCACATAGAATTTTTATCTTTACTACAGCAGTGCTATTTTTCAGTTTTTAGGACAACAGGATGTCATTGGGATTGAGGGTGGAGGATAGGTTGGATGGGCATACAAATTACAGCGTTTGGAAGGAGAGAATGCAGAGTATCTTTGAGGAGGCAGAAGTCTGGGACATCATGGTGCATACCACACAGAACCCTGTTGTTGTGTCTACTAATGCTGTTCAGTTGGCAGCGTATAATAATAAGAACAACAAGGGTAAGAGACTGATTCTAGACGGAGTCAAAGACCATTGCATTCCTCATGTGAGAGGAAAGAGAAATGCTCATGAGATGTGGACAACATTGTCCAATCTCTACCAGAGTACCAATGAGAACTGGAAAATGGTCCTGAAGGAGAAGCTGAAGACCATTAAGATGGGTAAGACTGATAGTGCAGTTGGATATCTCACAAAGATTACTAATGTGAGAGATGAGTTGGCAGCGATTGGAGAGGTCATTCCACCCACTGAGTTGGTGCGGATTGCAGTGAATGGCCTCCCCAGTTCATGGATGAACTTTGCTGATGGGGTTTGTGCACGTGAGACCCTTCCCACATGGGAGAGGTTTTGGGATGATTACATTCAGACGAAGATACGAGAAAAGTCGGCCAGAACGTAAGCAGTTAATGAGATGACATGTACTGCTATTGGCGAGAGCAAGAAAGGCAAAGGGGAAGAAGCGGAGTCTTCCACAAGCAATGGTGGGGGCAAAGGCAAAGGTAAAGGTAAAGGTAACACACGAGAAGGACTATTCCAAGGTGAAGTGTTGGAATTGTCGAGAAGATGGACTACTATGCAATTGTGTTAATGGGAGAAGAAGAAGAAGAAGGGGAAGAACCGGAAACCGCGTAGCATCAGCAGTGATTGAGGACTTTACGGATAAACGGCCAAGGTTTGGGTTCATTGCGTGTGAGTCCTCTAGTGCGGGATTACACCCCGCCACGGAGAGGGTTCGAGCCGCCATTTCCCTCGACTAGCGGAGCATCTTCGGGTATCTGGTATGTGGACAGTGGGGCTTCACGTCATATGACAGGAGTCCGTGAGTACTTCTCAGAGCTTTCAGAGAGTGGCACTGATATAGAGGTAGTGCTCGGTGATGACAGAGTTGTTAGAGCAGTCGGTGTGGGAACACTGACATTTCAGAGGGAGTCTAAACCTCCCTTGAAGGTGTCAGATGTTCTTTATGTGCCAGGGATGAGGAAGAACCTCATATCCGTCTCAGCTTTGGAGGACAGAGGATATGAGATACTATTCAGGGGAGGACATGTGTTGATGTATCCCAGGGGCACTCTAGCTGATTCAGCTAGAGTGATAGGTGTATGCCATGCAAAGGTGTACAAGTTTTCATTTCAGTCCCTTTTGGCATTGAGCAGCAGTATCGACAGCAGAGCTAGCAGTTCTGAGCAGTGTGAGATTTGGCACCGCAGGATGGGGCACATGTATCATGGAGCCTTGAGGACTTTGCGGGAGATCACTACAGGTGTGCTAGATTTCAGTATTGATCACTTTGATACTTGCAGAGGATGTGCGATGGGCAAGTTTGCCAAATCCCCTTTTCCCAGCAGTGACAGCAGAGCGACTGGGATACTTGATTTGATTCATTCCGATGTGAGCGGTCGGATGTCTCATGTTTCCTTGAGTGGATATAAGTACTATGTTTTATTCATTGATGATCACTCCAGGAGGACTTGGATTTATTTCTTGAAGACCAAGAGTGAGGTCTTCAAGCGGTTTCAGGAGTTCAGAGCTCTTGTGGAGACACAGACAGGTCGGAAGATCAAGTCCCTGAGGTCGGACAATGGAGGAGAGTTCACCCTTGGAGAGTTTGTTGACTATTGTGCGGAGGCAGGCATTAGGAGGGAGTTCACTGTTCCTTACAATCCCCAGCAGAACGGGGTTGCGGAGAGGAAGAACAGATCCATCGAAGGGGCTGCCAAAGCCATGTTACATGATCAGGGGTTGCCATTGTTTTTGTGGGCAGAGGCCTGCAACACTACTGTTTCTTTGCAGAACAAGAGTCCGCATCGTGCCTTGGGGCACATGACTTTGGAGGAGGCTTTGTCTGGGAAGAAGCCTGATATTGGTCATTTTCGTATCTTTGGGTGTATCACATACTCCTACATACCCAAGGAGAAGAGGACCAAACTAGAGCCCACCGCAGAGAAGGGTATCTTTGTGGGCTACAGTGAGACCTCAAAGGCCTTTCGGATTTACATTCTTGCTTACGGAAGGAAAGTTGTTGTCGGTAGGAATGAAGTTCAAGGAGGGATAGGGTCTTTAGGAGGTCACGGGAGTTAGAGTATCTGGATCAGCCAGACCCTCAGCAGCAGTTGAGTCAGTCGCAGGGATCCAGTGGGCAGGGATCAGGAGGATGCGGAGGTACATCTATGACGATGTCAGGTCCGTCAGTGGGGAGTGGCTCGCAGAGTCAGAGGGGTGGTGCTATGGGCAGCACGCAGAGCAGTCCACAGAGCAGTTCACTGGGGAGTCCACCGATGGACAGTTCACACGGTACCTCAGCATCTACAGGTTCAGGTGCAGGCAGGAGGACAATGAACGGAACGGTGATCGAGAGTTCGAGCTCCCCGGTGATGAGGAGGAGAGTTTCATTCTCCAATAGAGCTGTGCTCGGGGGAGAAAGGCTTCGTGGCTTCAGGACACCTTGAGAGAGGCCACATCTGTTGCTGGGCCTAAGAGGTCAGTCAGAGAGAGCAGACCACCTGAGACGTTTTGTTGCTATATGGCAATGGCTACCAGCATCCTTGACTCTGAGCCTTCTAGCTATGAGGAGGTAGCTAGCCAGCAGGTCTGGAGAGAGGCCATGCAGGAGGAGTATTCTTCTATCATGAAGAATGATGTTTGGGAGGTGGTGTCGAGGCCTGAGGGCAAATCCGTGGTTACTTCCAGATGGCTTTATAAGGTAAAGCATGTTGCAGATGGTAGCATTGAGAAATTCAAAGCAAGGTTTGTGGCTAGAGGGTTCTCCCAGGTAGAGGGAGTTGATTATGAGGAGACCTTCGCTCCCGTGGCTCGATATACTTCGATCCGCTCCTTTATATCGATAGCAGCAGAGATGGGTTGGAAGATCCACCAGATGGATGTGAAGACCGCATTTCTCAATGGCTTCATACAGGAGGAGGTGTACATTGAGCAGCCACAGGGCTTTGAGGTGCGTGGGAAGGAGTCCCATGTGTGCAGACTGAAGAAGGCCCTTTATGGCCTGAAGCAAGCTCCCAGAGCTTGGTACTCCAGGATAGATACATACTTGTAGGGGATGGGTTTCACAAAGAGTGAGGCAGATCCGAACCTTTACTATATTGTGATAGGTGAGGAGCCTCTCATTTTGGTGCTGTATGTGGATGACTTGGTCATTACGGGTGCAGAGAGACTCATAGAGCACTGCAAGAGAGATCTTGCGGCGGAGTTTGAGATGAAGGACATCGGCTTGATGCATTACTTTTTGGGTTTAGAGGTGTGGCAGGAGGAGGGGCATTTCTTCCTGGGACAGGGGAAGTATATTGTGGACATCCTTGGCAGATTCCACATGGAGGATTGTAGACCCATGTCGACACCGATGATCACCAACTGGAAGAAGCTTCATGCTTCGGATTCCAAGTTGGTGGATCCCACATTGTACAGACAACTGATTGGTTCCTTGATGTATTTGGTCAACACTAGACCAGATATCTGTTTTGCAGTCAACACGATGAGTCAGTTTATGTGTGAGCCTAGGAAGGTTCACTGGGTGGCTGCAAAACACATTTTGCGATACTTGCAGGGGACAGTGGATTATGGTCTGGACTACAGGCAGGGGGATGGAGTGAGATTGGCAGGTTACACTGATTCTGATTGGGCAGGTTGTGCTTCTGATAGGAAGAGCACTTCAGGGTGCTGTTTTAGGTTGGGTTCGGCGGTTGTGTCATGGTTCAGTCGAAAGCAGCAGTCAGTAGCATTGAGTTCAGCGGAAGCAGAGTATATGGCAGCCAGTCTAGCTAGTTGTGAGGCCATCTGGCTTCGCAAGATGTTGTTTGGCTTATTTGGTCAGCCGTTGAGACCTTCAGTGATTTGCTGTGATAATCAGAGTTGCATTAAACTCACGGAGAATCCAGTATTTCATGACAAGTCAAAGCATATCGGGATCAAATATCATTTCATCAGAGACTATGTTCAGAAGGGAGCTGTGAAGCTTGAGTATATTCCCACTGATGAGCAGGTTGCAGATATTCTCACCAAAGCCTTACCACGGGGCAAGCATGTCTACTTCAGAGACAAGATGGGTGTGGTGAGGAACACCTTCCTCGGTAAGAGGGAGTGTTGAAATTTGGTTATCGGAGGACAGGTGATTCCCTAAGGCTTTGATCTTTGGCCTGGGGAAAAGTGTCCAAAAGAATTTAATTTTTCTCCTAATGTGACTTTATAAGGTTATAAAGTCAAATCTAATTTAAAAGTGACTTTAAGTGATAAAGTTACTAAAGTCTAATTTTAAAGTGACTTTAAAAAATCAATGTAAAATTAGAAAGGAAAAGTGACTTTGGAAATAAATGACTAAGTGGGTCTTTATTAAAGTGGGGTGAATTAAAAAATAGAAAGTGAGATTTAAATGAGCATTTAATCTCAGCCCTAGATCTAAATCTGTTTCAGCGATTGGATTTAGGGATTCCCCAAAAGTCACTTAGGATTAGGTTAAAGGAGGAAAAGGAGGAAAAGGAGGAAAAGGTCATTCATTCTTTCATGAGCAGATTGGGAGAAGGAGAGAAGGAGAGCTGGAGATTTTTCTGAGCAGTGAGAAGGAGGGCAGCAGTGAAGAGATTTTAGCAAAGGTACAACAACATTTATTGGCACACATACCGAGGCAGAAAATCTGAACAGCAAAGGAAAGGCAGTGTTTCCAAGTGAGGAGGCACAGAAATTGAGGAAGAGGGTACAACAGCAAGCATGCACTCCAAGGCACAAAAATCAGGCATGTTTGTCGAGGAAGAGGGTGGCTAGCATTTCCGACACAAAAACTGAGGAAGAGGACAACAGCTACAACTCTGATTTTTTGGCACGGATTTCGAGAGAGGGTCCTGTACGAAATCCGTACAGTCTGTACAACAAAGTACGATTGTTCCGGCATGCTTCTTGAGGTGGCCGTACAACATTTAATGCTGTCCTAAGGTGCTTATAATTTTCTGTTTTCTGTTGTTGTTGATTTGGGACAATTTCTGAGGCGGTGTGCAAGCACGGAAATCGAGATAAGTCTGTAAATTGGTTGCTGGAATTTTTTCTGAGTTTTTCCTGTTTCACTGTAAAAAGCATTTTTCAGAAAATAAAAGAGAAGCTTTGAGACTGGTTTTCCCCAAGAGTTGTAGGGGGTTTTTCCAGGGTCATGTTGACAAAAAATATTAGTGTTTTAAATGTGTTGAATGGCTGTTCTGAGCTTGCTGATTTTTATTTCTGCATTTTTCAGCGTTCTGTAAATTTTCCAGAATTTGTGTTTTCAACAAAAAATAATTTTTTTTTTCTGTTGTTGAATGTAAGGATATGGGAAAGGGCATTTAACTAAAAGGAGAAATAAGGTGAAATTGAAAACCAGGGTGGGAAAACAAGAAATTTCTACAGTATAGAACTAAAATGCCCGAAAATATATAAAGATAACAGTGCAGCAGACATACAATAGCATAGAAAGAATGTACGGCAAATCCTCCAGAAATATAGAGAGAGAATGCTAAGCCATTTTATTAAACTGAGAAATATAATGAAGTACAATAGGTGATCAGAGTGATGGCACCTAAACTTGATCAAGGCAAGTGAAGAAATACTCTCAGAATACACAGGAAATGGTTGCTCTCTAAACTGCGTCCTAGTTGTTGGAAAACTGCCGTGGAGCTGCTACTATTGAAATGAACTGATGACTAGGGGCTGTTCCCCTTGCCGGAATGAGCTGAAAATTTGGAATCCTCCTCTACTCTCCAATCTCGGCAAAACCCAGAAACCATATCAGAAATGGCTGACCCCCGAAAAACAGCCCTTGGGGGAATTACGCTGGCCTCCAAGGCTCTGCGCAGAGGCTGAGTAGGAATGAATGAAATACGGCCTCAAACTCCACCAAAATCCTCCCAAAGGCAAAGGCCGATCCTCTGCTCAATCTCTCGGCTTAAAACCCCTGCAAAAATCCCAATCCGGAGCTCCTCCTAGATGGACTGCGTCCTCCCTCTCAATGACTGCGCAGTCTCTCTGGAAGCACGACTCTGCAACAAAAACCAAACACATAACCTCCCGCAAAATGTTGAAGAAACTACCTTGTTCGAGTAGGCACTCGAAGTCCCCCGGGGCTAAGGGTGAGATCTCCGATTGGAGACACTCATCGCACTAAACAGTGCCGCAGACAGGCTAAAAAGCCAGCGTGCACAAGAAGTCAAAATGACCAGCTCAATATCATCAACAACGAATGAATCAAATGAGGAGGCTCCTCCCTCTTTTATAACGTTGGCCTTCCTCCAAACCCTAAGGCCTATCTCTTCAACGTAGCCTCCCTCTTGCCAAGTGCTCATCCTCATTTGCGCAATCTCTCCTAGTGCATATGTGGCCCCCCTCTCTACGTGATGCTTGGCCCCCCTTGGCTCCCTTTAAGTCACAACATTGTGCTACTAGGGAGTGGGTTTTATTCCACTAGGTGAGTTAGACCCTCTCTACTCACCTTTTTATTTATTAATAAAATATAGATGAAAAAATTGAGCAAAATCAAATATTCCAATTAGCCACTGCTAATTAGGAATATTACAGTCTCCCCCGGCAAAATGTTGCTTGTCCTCAAGCAACTGAAGTGATGGATGCTGCAAAATCTTTTCACTCTCCCAAGTGGCATCCTCATCCGGCAAATTCTTCCACTTCACCAAGAATTTCGGATTGTCCTGCTCCGTAGCTGCCTCTCCCTGGTATCAATAATAGCTTCTGGCTGCAATACCAAATGCTCCTCATCATTCGTGGGTGGTAGCTCATCTGTCATTGTCACCTGCTGCGGGCATGATACATGAAAAACGTTATGGATCTTGCTGCCTTGGGGCTGCTCCAACTCATACGCAACTTGTCCAATCCTGCGTATCACCCTGTATGGCCCGTAAAAGCGGGGCTTGAGCTTTTCAGCTCCCTTTTGCTTCAGTGACGACAGTCGGTATGGTTGTAATCGTAGGTAGACCAAGTCCCCTACCTCAAACTGTCTCTCCACTCGACCTTTGTCAGCATATAGCTTCTGCTGGTTCTGCACTGTGGCCATAATATCCTTGAGAGCTCGGAGAATATCCTGAGTCTCTTGGATCCAAATCTTGGCTCTCGGAGCCTTGCTAGCACCAAACATCACGTCAGCAAAAGACAAAGAGTGATATCCATATAAAGAGAATGGAGACATACCAATGGACATGTGATGTGTAGTGTTGTAGCAGTACTCCCCCAAATGTAGCCACTTCAGCCATGCTCGCTGCTGCCCACTGACATAGTTACGCAAGTAGCCCTCCATCCTCTTGTTAACTATCTCCGTCTGTCCATCCGTCTGTGGGTGATAACTAGTACTCGGTGTCAACTCTGTCCCCACCAACCGGAAAAGCTCCTGCCAAAATCCGCCCATGAAGCCGCTGTCCCTGTCACTGATGATGGTCTTAGGAAGACCATGTAGCCTGAAAACCTCTCTGAAGAACAGCTCGACCACCTGTGCTGCTATGTAGTGCGCGGATATGGCGAAAAAATGTGCATACTTTGTCAGTCGATCAACGACGACAAAGATACAATCCTTGCCCTGCACCATGGGCAACCCTGTGATGAAGTCCATCGATATATTCTCCCATTTCCCCTCCGGGATGGGAAGAGGCTGCAATAATCCTACAGGATGGCTCATCTCCCCTTTGTTCCTCTGGCAAACATCGCACTCTCGGATGTGCTGGAGTACGTCCTCCTTGAGGCCCTTCCATGAGAACCTCTCTCTAATGGCCCTGTAGGTTTTGGTAAACCCCTGATGGTCGACCAATGGTGAATCATGTGATGCCTGAAGTATCTTCTTCTTGAGCTGAGATCCCTCAGTCAAGAAGATCCTGCCCTTGTAGTAGATGATTTCATCGACCACCCTGTATCTGTCATCCGCCACCTGTCCATCCAGAACCTCACATACAAATCTGTCCTTGGAGTACTCCACTAAAAGTCGAGCCCTCCAATCTGTATCCAAGCTCATAAGAGATAACGTGGCTGGTCTACGTGAAAGGGCATCTGCTACCACATTATTCTTACCCTTGACATAGTCAATGTCAAAGTCATATGCTTGGATCTTACTGATCCACTTCTGCTGCCTCTCCTGTAGCTGCTTCTGCTCCAAAAAGAACCTGAGGCTGTTGTGATCAGTCCTCACCCTGAACCTGTTCCCCACCAAACACTGCCGGAATTTGGCCAATGCATGCATAATGGCCAACATCTCCTTGTCGTATATAGAATACAACCTCTCGTGTGGAAGGAGCTTTCGGTTCTCAAAGGCTATAGGGTGTCCTGCCTGCATCAATACTGTGCCAATCCCCTCTCCCGATGCATCACACTCTAAAACAAATGGTTGCGTAAAATCCGGCAATGCAAGCACTGGGCAGCTACTCATCACCTCCTTGAGCCTGTCAAACGCTTGCTGCGTTGTATCCGACCAACTGAATGCCCCCTTCTTCGTCAAATCTGTAAGAGGTGCAACAAGCTGTGAGAAACTCTTGACAAACTTCCTGTAATGAGTACATATGCCAATGAATCCTCGAAGTTCTGTCACGTTCCTCGGCTCCGGCCAATCTCTGATGGCCCTGATCTTCTCCTCATGGACTCTCACTCTGTCCACTCCAATAATGTGACCCAAATACAACATCTCCGTCATCCCAAACTCACACTTGGAGACCTTAGCATAGAACTGTTGCTCTTCCAAGATATGTAATACTGCCTCTATATGCTGGAGATGCTCCTCCCAAGTCCTGCTATATATGAGTATGTCATCGAAAAAGACCAATACAAGCTTCCTCAGATGATTGCGGAAGATATGGTTCATGTAAGACTGAAAAGTAGCTGGGGCATTGGTTAGCCCGAAGGGCATAACCAGAAACTCAAAGTGCCCATAATGACACTTGAAGGCAGTCTTGGGAATGTCCTATTCCCTCACGCGAATTTGATGGTATCCTGATCTCAAATCAATCTTTGAGAAGAACTTGGCTCCTCCCAGCTCATCCATCAACTCATCGATCTTGGGTATAGGATACCTGTTCTTCAGGGTCTTCTTGTTCAGGGCCCTGTAGTCAATACACATCCTCAAGGTGTCGTCCTTCTTCTTCACCAACACCACGGAAGAAGCAAACGGACTCGTGCTCAGTCTGATGTGCCCAAGAGCTAGCAACTCCTGGATGGCCCGCTCAATCTCATCTCGATAGGCTTTGGGATGCTTATAAGGGGTAGTAATCACTGCTTGAATGCCCTGCTCAAGCTCAATGGTGTGCTCGAACCCTCGGTCCAGTGGCCAACCTGGTGGTATATCCCCAAACACTGCATCATACCTATCAAGGATGGCCTGTATATCAGGATGAACTGCCTGACCCATGGTCTCTGCCTCTGATGCCCGCAACTGAACCGCCCACTCTATGTCTCCCTTCCGGAAATCTGCCTCCATCCGATGTGCCGAAACAGTCTGAGGTGGGTAAGTGTGCATCCCGCGGATCTTCTCGTGCTTCTCGGTCTTCTTATCATCCCACTCCATCTCGAAGGCCTCCCAATCTGTGGTGACCTTCCCCAGAGTAATCAACCACTGAACACCCAATACCACATTGGTATTCGGTATGTTGACCACGAAAAAGTGGTCGTTCACGGTGTAGGTACCCATCGTCACTGCTAACTCTGGAACATACCGGGCACACTACTTCGTCTGAGCTCCTGGGACTAGAACTGAAAATCCATCAAAGCTCTCGGTCGGTATACCTCTCCGCTCGACCATCTGTGCATTGATGAAGTTGTGGGTTGCCCCACTGTCAACCAAAACTGATACTCGCTGGCCACACACTGTCCCTCGTACGTGCAGCGTCAAATACTTGGGAACTCCTCGCAATGCTGCAAGGGTCCCTCCTATGGGTGCAAAAGCTGCACCTCCTATTCCTGGAGGTGGGGGTGGCAACTGATCGTGGGCTGTCTGACTATCTCCTACCTCCTTGTCATCCTCCTCATCCTCTCCCCCGCTATCCTTGAAGAAGACCTCAATGAAGTGTGCTTTGCTAGCAGCACACCTATGTCCTCGTGCCCACGACTCCTAACAAGTAAAGCACAGCCGCTTCTTCTTCAGCTCCCTCCTGGCATCATCATCTGTCTGTGCCCGTCCTGGATTCCCTTTTGGAGGCGGAATCGTTACATCCTTCCCCTTGGGCTGGAAGCCCTGTCTCTGGGGGTAAGGTGTCCGAGTCCTAGGCAATGCATCCTGTAAATCCCGGGTCCTACTAGTAGCATCCTGGAGTGTAGCTGGTCTAGTAGATCTGACTAGACCCCGAAGTGGCTTTGCTAACCCCTCCACAAACATATAGATCATCTGTGCTGTGGATAGATCTGGCACCATCATTGAAACCCTTAAGAAATTTGCAATGTCTCGGGGCTCCCAGTCTGCTTGAGCCTCGTCAGCTCAACAAAGTGCTGTTCCGAATCCCTCCGGTCATATCGCTCCATCAACCTCCTAGTAAACTCGCCATATGTCGTCACTGTAGAATGTCCGAGTGTAACCATCCCATGGAACCACCAGTCCTGGGCCTCACCATCCAAATGTAATGTCGCCACCTTGATGGCCTCCGTCTCCGACATCTGGTTAAGCTGGAAATAGATGTCCAGCTTCTCCACCCAAGACTTTTCCTAACTGTTTGTTGAACCATCAAACGTAGGCAAATGGAATCTGCTAGATGTGCGGTGGGTATCTCCATCATGATAATGCCGGTGCCCACTATGATGGTCGCGGGGTCTACTGTCCCATTGGAGCTGAACAAAATCTTTGAACGAGAGAGCAACCCTGAACTCCTGCCCATAGGCCTGATACTCTGCAAAATAATCGTCCATGTGTCTGGGCTCTGCCTCCTGCTAGGCTCCTGCCCCTGTGTTTGCTCCCAAGAAGGTGGGCATGGTTGAGCGTGTAGGTGCATGTGAAGCCATTGGCTAAATAGTATCACGCTGAGCAGCACCATGCTCCGGCAAATGGTGGGATGTACCTGATCTCTCACCTACCTGGAATACCCGTGGGGCCTCACGCTGTCTAGCCTCTACAGCGGTGAATCTCTGACCCATCACCTCAATCTGCCTCGCTAAATCCTGCACCGATTTGAGGAGTGCCTCCCCAAACTGTTTGGCCTCAGTATCATCTGCCATCGACTCTCTCTACTCTGAATCTAACACAGGCTCCTCCTGTTCTGCATCTGTCACAGGCTCCTCCTGCTCTGTGTCCACCACCCGAACACAATCTCCCTCTTCGTAGGTGTTCTCCAACCTACGCTCACGATCTCTGTACTTCCTGCCTCTGTAACAAATGTATGGCCTCTTCCCCGGTGTCATAGACAACTATCTCCACAGGCTGAGCCAGAACTATGCTCTGATACCACTGTAATATCTCGTTTCGGGGATGTCTCTAAAACACGGCAAACTCCAACCAGAGATGGACTGGGAGGGCGTTTACCAGATATGCTGCCTCTGGAAAGAGGACGAAATCTGGAGGCTACCTGGCCCTTTCCAGACTCTGTCTAAGAGTATGAGATAAACACACCAAGTGGTATAGAACTAAAATGCCCGAAACTATATAAAGATAACAGTGCAGCAAACATACAATAGCATAGAAAGAATGTACGACAAATCATCCAAAAATATAGAGAGAGAATGCTAAGCCATTTCATTAAAATGAGAAATATAATGAAGTACAATAGGTGATCAGAGTGATGGCACCTAGACTTGCTCAAGGCAAGTGAAGAAATACTCTCATGATAACTGCAATCGTTTGCTCTGCAGATTGCGTCCCGGTGGCCGGAAAGCTGGCATTAGCAGGCACTCTTGCTGAAATAGGCCCGATGACTAGGGGCTGTTCCCCTTGCCGGAATGAGCTGAAAATCTGGAATCCTCCTCTACTCACCAATCTCGGCAAAACCCAGAAACCATATCAGAAATGGCTGACCCCCGAAAAACACCCCCTTGGGGAATTACGTTGGCCTCCAAGGCTCTGCGCGGAGGCTGAATAGGAATGAATGAAATACGGCCTCAAACTCCACCAAAATCCTCCCAAAGGCAAAGGCTGATCCTCTGCTCAATCTCCCGGCTCAAAACCCCTGCAAAAATCCCAATCCGGAGCTCCTCTTAGATGGACTGCATCCTCCCTCTCAATGACTGCGCAATCTCTCTGAAAGCACGGCTCCGCAACAAAAACCAAACACCAAACCTCCCGCAAAATGCTGAAGAAACTACCTTGCCCGATCAGGCACTCGAAGTCCCCCGACTCTAAGGGCGAGATCTCCGATCGGAGACACTCAACGCACTAAACAGTGCTACAGACAGGCTAAACAGCCAGTGTTGTGAAGAAGTCAAAACGACCAGCTCAATATCATCAACAACGAATGAATCAAATGAGGAGGCTCCTCCCTCTTTTATAATGTTGGCCTTCCTCCAAACCCTAAGGCCTATCTCCTCAACGTATCCTCCCTCTTGCCACGTGCTCATCTTCATCTGCATAGTTTCTCCTAGTGCATACGTGGGCCCCCTCTCTACGTGGTGCTTGGCCCCCCTTGGCTCCCTTTAAGTCACAACGTTGTGCTACTAGGGAGTGGGTTTTATTCCACTAAGTGAGTTAGACCCTCTCTACTCACCTTTTTATTTATTAATAAAATATAGACGACAAAATTGAGGAAAAATCGAATATTCCAATTAGCCACTGCTAATTAGGAATATTACAAAACACAAAAATCGGACCAAATTGACCGGTTTATGGTCAAACCGGTCGGTTCCTCCATAAACTGACCGGTTCATTGCCAAGGGCGCGACGGACCCACACAAAGTCTTTTTGGAAGCTTCCTGGGTGTTTGGAGGGAAAGTAAGAGTTGTTTCCCTCCAAAAGCACCCTTTCCAAGCCTTTAAAGGAGCTCGCCCCCTCATTTGCCTCACACATCTCATTTGGAGTTTTTGTGAATTTAATTGGGATCTTGGAAAGTGTTGAGCTTTTGTTAGAGTAGTGGAACAACAAAGTGTTTGAGCTAAGTAGTAGCCATCATGCCTCCAAAAGCCAAGGACACTGTATGGGCTCATTGTGATATGATTGATGGCAAAATGATCTGCAAATATTGCCAAAAATCTATCGAAGGCGGGGGGTATAACAGGTTCAAGCAACACTTGGCTGGGATAGCAGTCAATGTAAAGCCATGTGGAACACCAAATGAAGTAATAGGGCATATTAGGGCATAATACCTTCAGAAGTTTGAGACTCAAGTCACTGAACCATTAGAGAAGTTTGTGACTCAAGCAGTTGCAAAGTTTGGGAGTTGAGACTCAACCAACTGAGTTTGATCACGATGAGAAGTTTCAAGTGATAATTCTGATCTTTAATATCTTATATGTAGACTTGTAGTAGGCCAGTGGCCCCATAGTTTGTAGGCTTTGGTTTTGAACTCTAGAGGCCATTTAGAGCCTCATTGATTCTATATGTTGCTGATATGTATTGCACTTTTTGCCATTTTGATATATTCACCTTTACATGGTATATATATGAGCAAACTTTGCATATTTTGTGTCTATTGGTTTGGAATCATGGTTTTAAATCTTAAAAATAATTTTTTTTTTATTAAAAATTAATTATTTCATGTGTTTTTTTAAAACCAGTTCATTGATATCTAAACAGTCCCTGTTTGAAACCCGGTTTATTATGTGGACCAGTCTGGTCACTGGTTCCAATTTTTAAAACTATGGTTACAACACATTATTAGAGTGTACCCATCATTAACTCACATGTGGATGGTGATATAATTTGTTGGTGATTAATTGAAATTTGGAGGGTGATTATGGTTATATTTGAGCATTGACCTTTGTGCACATGTGTGGATGCTGATTTTACTATTCAATTGTTAAATTAATCTAATTTATCTTGATTAAGGTTAATAACTTGGGCACTCTACTTCATTATGGAGGTTTTTTATTGGGAGGCATGTGGCATACTTGGAGGGCCATACATGTGGCACATTACATGCGTTTACTTGGTTATCTTACTATATTTCAGTATATGCTTAGAGGTTGAACTCCTGGAGACCTCTTTTGCTATTCTTGGAGGTGTATATTTATTTACTTCATGGAGTTTTTGTTGGAAAATCGGGCGGCCTGTAATTTAATTTAAATTTTCCTCTCCATAGTAATTGCTTATGAAATTTGTTAGCTTCTTTAATTAATCTTTATCTTGATTCTTTTATCAAACAATTACCATAACATGGACATGAATATCACAGAAACAAAATAACACAAGATATAGACTCCAAGCTAGGGATAAACCCCTCCGAGGGGAAAACCCAAAAACTTCTCTTCTTATAGAATCGGATCAAATGAGATATCCAAGACCCATAACCACAAAAAATTCCACCTCTAGATGCCAAGTCAAACCTTCCTTCTTTCCAGTAGATTCATCAACAAGAGATCAACAACAAGAGATGTACCAAGATAGACCTTCCACAAACTCTAGCTCAAGAAGATATCCTCACTTTCAGACTTCATCTCTTCACTTCTTCTATGCCCTCTCTGCGATATTTCAAACCATAATCCATCAAGTGTGTGTGTCCAAATGAGCTCCATCTTTCCTCTATTTATATAGTTTAGAGGGGTGCGAAGAAACATGTCCATTGGGGCAAGGCCGACTTGGCACCAAGAGGGGGTTTTGACTCGAAATTACATATTTAAAAATCCTTTTTCTTTTTTCTTTACAATAGGTCCAAATAGGACTTTGACTCTTTGACTCGAAAACCTAGAAGCATGAAGAACATGATTGTTTAGAATAATAATGATAATAATAATTTCTCTTTTTCTTTTTACATAAAATACATAGTGGTACAAAATGCAATTTATGAAGACTGAACTTAGTTACATTCTCCAACACTCTCTCTTTACTAGCGAGGTATTCATAATTGTACACTTGGAGGCTAGTACATGGATACTCTCAAATTGAAATATTCTATAAGAAGAGTCAAATTGATAAGCCATCTTTAAGCATTAATGTCATAACCAACACTGTCAACATATTAACGCCTTAACTTGGCAAACTCTATTTATATCAAAGCATGATGTTGGGAGGCTTTACGTGAAACACCATACTACCTCTCAAGGTAGATACCCCATCCATATGTTTGCTAGGTATGTTCTTTTAAGACTATTCTTTATCTTGGTTTACCCATCCTCAAAGAATTGCAGTCCTCTTCGATCACTCTTGTCTTGGATACTTGTCCAATCCTCAAAGAGTGTCGGTCCACTTCCATTGTTGGATTCTTTATCCTCAAGGAGTGTCAATCTTAGATGCTTATCCAATCCTCCGTACCCCATTCTCGCTCCGTGGACTTCACTAGACGTACCACTGTTTGTCTTGACCTATTGCATGGCACATGAAGCAAAGAATATAATGTCCATCATCATTCTCTCTTAACTAGAGAGGAGATCCTCATTCCCTCTTGATGAGGGAATAAATCCTTGCTCCTTTTCAAGCATTTAAGGAGACTTCTTACTCCCTCTAAAGTATAGAGGAGATTCCATACTTCCTTTCAATTGGAAGTCATAACCACAAGTTCTTTTAGTTTGTCTTCATCAATATATGAGCCACTAGTTCTTCATGGAGATCTTCGAGTAGCTGCATGGCTCCCTCTTTTCGTTTGTATCTCATCATATAGAGCTTTTATCTTTCTGGAGCCAATCTGTGATAGGGTTCAGGCCATCAATCTTTAATATCACTTTCCTCTAGTCATCATTAGCAGAGGCATTATATTGAGCCAATCGAAGTAGAGCTAATCATAGGTCCCTCTAATCATGAAAGTGATTTTCATTTTCATCGAAACATACACATCAGGTTATCTTCTTGTACTGCTACCTTTCAATCCCAAGATGATGTAGATAAGTAGCAAAACCATTTTCCAACTAGATAAGTAGTTCCAAATCATCAATATCATAGTTACCTCATCATAATGGCCTGTCATCAAGATAACATATTCTACTTACTTTGAGATCAACATCCTTTCGCATATTGTACAAAAAATTCTTGTCCATGCTTTTCACTTTCAATCAAAGTTCCCATGGAACGAACTACAATATCTTCTTTCTTGGAGTTGTCGTTGTGAACTGTTTCTCTTTCTTCAGGAGACCATATTTGATATTAATCAATATCATCAAACAAACTCTCCTTCCAACCTCTTTACATGCTTTTGCAATATGTCCCACCAGGGACACACGTCATATCCCAAGAAAATCATCAATATCAAATTTGCCAAATTATAACATCCTCTAGTCAGAGTGTCATGTCAAACTTTGCTATTTGCTCCCTCTAAAGTCAACATCCTTTTGCATGTTCTATCTTCATATTGCAACAAGGTTCTACTTCATCTTTTAATCATCAATGTGTTCTTGAAATGAACTTATCAGCTGGAAGCTTCAACATCGTTTCCTTCAGAGTCCTTACAGTTCCCTCCTTCCATCATGCTCATCATTTTCAAGGAGTCGTAAACAAGCACGAGTGCTGCTTTACTTTTCCATCCTTCTCATCTTTGCTTCCTTTATTATGTACCTGCAATTTTCACCGACAAGTACAACCAAGAAAAATATACAAAGATAGGAGCATGATGTTAATTCTATCAATCTAGGGTTTCCATGGATTCTCAGACGGTGAACTTCTAGGGTTCTTGTTACAAACCCTATATTTCTTGATCTAACCATTATTATGGTTTTAGCGGAAACATCAATCCTAGGGTTTTGACTTTAAAGTCCTAGGGCTTATTTAATTCAACCCTTGCTAGGGTTATACCTAGTGTTTTAAAAACCGACTGAACCGATTCAGAATCGGCCGAGTCGACCCCTGCCCGGGTTGGCTCAATACAAAAACCAGTCTGGTGGCCAGTTCTTTATTGAACCGGCTGAGTCAAACAACGATTTGGCCAGTTCGGTAATGGACCGACTGGTTCTGCTAGGCCCGTCTTAAATCGACTGAGCTAGTCTGCGGGGAAAGAAGGCGACAACTTAGACTTCAAACTCAATTTTTTTTGGATTTTTTTTCTTAATGTGTAAATTTTTGTAGATGTTCTATGCTAGGAGCAACTTTACTTTTCTCACAGCGATCATACAAATAGTTAAGTAAAATGCAGATAGAACATATAAGTGGATCTTATAGAAGACAAAAACCAGAAACAGAAAAATGTGATGGTGCGTTACGACGGCCAACAAGATGCTTCAACCAGCAAAGTCTCCTTGATCAGCCAACCCAGAACGTGTCACAACAATCCTCCAATCAGCTACCGAGTCAACCCAAGTCAACTCCAGAAAAGTCAACGCTGTCCAGAAAAGTCAACGCAAGGCAACAAGCTAAAAGTCAACGCAGCAACAGTTTGGTCAACCCTTTGACCTCGATTTCTGTGCCAAAGCGTACGGCCTCTCAAAATCAAACGTTCCAATAAGTTTCAGCCCTTTCGTACCATGCGTTGACCAAAGTCAACGCTGGTCAAACTTCCAGCAAAACCCTAGCTGCAGAAATTCATCCTTCCGTTTAGTCGTATAGATTTCGTCCTTCTTCTCCACACATGTGGGCTGAACTTGTCCTCCAATGAGCTCGTACTAAATTAGATGAGAGAAGAAGATGTGTGTTGAGTTGTTGTGAAATGCTCTCCAACTTTGCCTGTATTTATATCCATCATTGGGGTGTGTGACACATCTGCTGGGGGTGTAAAACCTTAAGGCCGACCTGCACATATAATTTATTATAAATAATAAATTCAAAATAAATGTTCTGCTCATCGGATTAAGATATATTTTATATGGATTTTACATCTCTCCGAAAGAGGAATCCAACAAAAATACTAGCCACTTAATCTGAGCATCACAACATGGAGTTTGGACCTAGTTGTCCAAATTTAACACTCCCTCTCAACTAGGGAGAACTCCATCCATCAGTGCAATCAAACATCGTGCGTCATCCCGCCGTAACTTGCTTTGCTGGCCTCTTTATTTCAGAACAGAAGTGGGTCAGTTACAAAGACATCATCCCCCGACTGACATAATCAGTCCAGAGGTTCAAAACCTCTATCAAACTCATGAAGAGTATCCAACCAACCCAAAGTTGGTTCATCTGACCCGAAGTCAGGCAGAGGTCCCAGACCTCACTAAACTTGATCCCAGATCAAGTGGTTGGATCGTGCCATCCTAGATAGAGAGTACGGCAATCTCTGATGCGTCCATCAGTCTTTGCTAATAGTCTCTAGCTTTTCCCACCTCATTGGCCAAATGAGAGGTACTTCCCATGAGCCCCGAACTCAATGGGTAGGATGCATACGGGGCACAGATAAATGAGAGGCGAACCAGCTCAATAATCACAAGGGTGGGGCAGAAGCATTATGAGTGCTTATAGCTCCGAGAAGCTATCCCCAAAGCCCCCCAGAGCTCCCAGAGCTCATCGTCCAACAGGACCCACATCATAGGGTCGTTCCACAACACCAAGACTCTCACGGAAGGTTAGGAACTTGACCTTCCCCAGGGGCTTAGTGAGAATATCCGCGACCTGCTCATGAGTTCCTATATGATCGAGCCTTACGGCGCCTCGCTGTACCATATCTCGGATAAAGTGGTACCTGATATCAATATGCTTGGATCGGTCGTGAAACACAGGATTCTTAGTCATACGAATCCCACTCTGGTTATCACAGAGTATCACAGTGGTATCTAGCACATGTCCAAACAGCTCACTAAAGAGCTTACGCAACCAAACTGCTTCACAACAGGCCATACTTGCAGCAATGTATTCGGCCTCCGCGGTGCTCAAAACCACCGACTTCTGCTTCCTGCTCATCCATGAGATCGAAGCAGAACCAAGATTGAAGCAGCATCCCGATGTGCTCTTACGATCCACCACACTGCCAGCCCAATCGACATCAGTATATCCACGGAGTGTCACACTCCCGGCAGTGTATCTCAACCCATGGTTTATCGTGCCCCGAAGATATCTCAAAAGATTCTTGGCACCAACCCAGTGAAAATGATGAGGCTCAACCATCTGTTGACTCAAAGTGTTCACTCCAAAACATATGTCCGGACGTGTGTTCACTAAGAACATCAAAGCTCCTATGAGTTGACGATACTCAGTAGGATTGGCCAAGATAGGCCCAGCAGCGCTGCCACTCAACTTCTTAAAGTTGAGTTCCATCGGTGTCGACACGGACTTACAGTCCACCATACCAAATCTCTCTAGAAGTTTCACAATGTATTTTCCTTGAGAAAGGAAAATCTCTCCAGGTCTCTGCCAGACCTCCAGGCCTAGGAAGTAGTGTATCAGTCCTAGGTCCTTCATCTCGAACTCAGCAACAAGCTCCCTCTTACATTGATGAATGAGAGTGTCAGCACTTGTCAGGAAGAGGTCATCCACATACAGCACTAGAATGAGAGGCTTCCCTTGCACAACCTTGAAGTAAAGGTTTGGATCAGCATTACTTCGAGTGAAGCCCAGCTTCATCAAGTAACTATCCATCCTCTCGTAGCAAGCTCTGGGTGCTTGCTTTAACCCATAGAGGGCTTTCTTCAATCTGCAGACATGAGTGTCTCGATCATGAACTTCAAATCCCAGAGGTTGTTCTACATACACCTCTTCCTTTATTGCACCATGCAGAAAAGCGGTCTTGACATCCATCTGATGAAGACTCCATCCTTGCGTAGCAGCAAGGGCTATGATTGATCGAATGGTGGTAT